>JBBDGP010000790.1:45000-275000 GCA_037952835.1 Lithobates septentrionalis | reverse complement strand
TACATCTATATCCCTATCAGTGACTCCCCGCACATCTGTGTCCCCATCAGAGACTCCCTGTACATCCGTGTTCCCATAATAGCCTTTCCGCACATCCGTGTCCCCATCAGAGACTCCTTACATATCTGTGTCCCCATCAGAGACTCCCTGCACATCTTTGTCCCCATCAGAGCCTTTCCGCACATCTGTGTCCCCATTAGAGTCTCCTTGCACATCTTTTTTCCCATTAGAGGCTCCCCACACATCTGTGTCCCCATCAGAGCCTTCCTGCACATCTGTGTCCCCATCAGAAATTCCTTGTACATCTGTGTCCCCATTAGAGCCTTCCTGCACATTTGTGTCTCCATCAGATACTCCTTGCACATCTGTTTTCCCATTAGAGGCTCCCCACATATCTGTGTCCCCATCAGAGCCTTTCCGCACATTTGTGTCCCCACATCTGTGTCCCCATTAGAGCCTTCCTGCACATTTGCCTCTAGGCAATGGAGGGGAGGGTGCAGAGGTAGAGATAGTCAGTGTGGAACATATTCCAGAGGGTAGTATTTGGGGCATTAGTGGTAGGTTGACCAAAGCACATAAACCCAAGGTAAGTATAGTAGCAAGTCCTAGTTGCAATCTCGGAACACCCAATTAGAGGACAGTATGTGACCGGTCTAAACTACGTGGCGTGTTCACCAATGCCAGGAGCCTGGCGGACAAGATTGGTGAACTAGAGATACTGTTGTACGAGAAGGATTTGGATTTTGTGGGAATTTCAGAGACCTGGTTCAACAGCTCTCATGATTGGCTGGCAAACATTCGAGGGTATAACCTTTATCGCAAGGATAGAGAGGGTAAAAAAAGGGGGAGGGGTATGCCTATATATCAAGAATAATGTACAAGTGAATGTGAGAGATGACATCACTGAGGGAGCTAGGGAGGAGGTGGAATCCTTATAGGTAGAGCTCCAAAGGGATGAGATAAGGGGAAAATAATACTGGGAGTATGCTATAGGCCCCCTAACCTGAGGGAGATCTCTTATCACAATCTGGATTAGCAGCAAGGATGGGAAGTGTTATCATAATGGGGGATTTTAACTATCCAGACATAGACTGGGTGGAGGGAACTGCGCATTCATCTAAGGCTCGCCAGTTCCTAAATGTCTTGCAGGACAATTTTATGGGTCAGATGCTAAATGCACCAACTAGAAATAAAGCGTTACTGGATCTACTGATTACCAACAATACAGATTTGATCACGGATGTGGAAATATGGAGTAATTTAGGAAACAGCGATCACAGGTCAATTGGCTTCAGTATAAATCCCACAAATAGGAAACATAAGGGGAATACAAAGACACTGAATTTCAAAAGAGCCAACTTCCCTAAACTACGAACCTTGTTAGAAGACATAAATTGGGATAAAACCTTAGGAACAAAGAACACTGAGGAGAGATGGGTTTGCTTTAAGAGCATATTAAATAAGGGCATTAGCCAATGCATCCCATTGGGAAATAAATTTAAGAGAGCGAAGAAAAGTCCTGGATGGCTTAACTCCAATGTAAAAATGCATATAAAAGCAAAGGAGAAGGCCTTCAAAAAATACAAGGCTGAGGGATCATCATCAGCATTCAGACAACAAGAAATGTAAGGTTGCAATTAGGGCGGCTAAGATAGAACATGAAAGACACATAGCGGAGGAGAGCAAAAAAAATCCCAAGAAGTTCTTTAAGTATGTAAAACAGTAAAAAAGGGAGGACAGTCCATATTGGCCCCATAAAGAATGAGGAAGGACATCTGGTTACAAAGGATCGGGAGATGGCGAAGGTATTGAACTTCTTCTTCTCCTCAGTCTTCACGAGGGAATCAGGGGGCTTCAGTAACCAAAACTGCAGTGTTTATCCTCATGACACAACACAGGAAGCACCCCCATGGTTAATAGAGGACAGAATTAAAATTAGACTTGGGAAACTTAATATTAATAAATCACCGGGACCAGATGGCTTGCACCCGAGGGTACTTAGGGAACTCAGTCAAGTGATTGCCAGACCATTGTTCCTAATTTTTACTGACAGCCTACTGACTGGAATGGTACCAGCTGATTGGAGAAAAGCCAATGTAGCACCAATATTTAAAAAGGGCCCAAAATACATCCCTGGGAATTACAGACCAGTTAGCCTAACATCAATAGTATGTAAACTCTTGGAGGGGATGATAAGGGACTATATACAAGATTTTAGTAATGAGAACAGTATCATTAGCAGTAATCATCATGGATTCAGGAAGAATCGTTCTTGCCAAACCAATCTATTAACCTTCTATGAGGAAGTAAGTTGCCATCTAGATAAAGGAAGGCCCATAGACGTGGTGTATCTGGATTTTGCAAAAGCATTTGACACAGTTCCCCATAAACATTTACTGTACAAAAAAAGGTCCGTTGGCATGGACCATAGGGTGAGTACATGGATTGAAAACTGGCTACAAGGGCGAGTTCAGAGGGTGGTGATAAATGGGGAGTACTCGGAATGGTCAGGGGTGGGTAGTGGGGTCCCCCAGGGTTCTGTCCTGGGACAAATCCTGTTTAATTTGTTCATAAACGACCTGGAGGATGGGATAAACAGTTCAATCTCTGTATTTGCGGACGATACTAAGCTAAGCAGGGCAATAACTTCTCCGCAGGATGTGGAAACCTTGCAAGAAGATCTGAACAAATGAATGGGGGAGGGGCAACTACATGGCAAATGAGGTTCAATGTAGAAGAATGTAAAATAATGCATCTGGGGGGCAAAAATATGAATGCAATCTATACACTGGGGGGAGAACCTCTGGGGGGATCTAGGATGGAAAAGGACCTGGGGGTCCTAGTAGATGATGGGCTCAGCAATGACATGCAATGCCAAGTTGCTGCTAACAAAGCAAACAGAATATTGGCATTAAAAAGGGCATCAACTCCAGAGAAAAAACGATAATTCTCCCGCTCTACAAGACTCTGGTCCGGCCGCACCTGGAGTATGCTGTCCAGTTCTGGGCACCAGTCCTCAGGAAGGATGTACTGGAAATGGAGCGAGTACAAAGAAGGACAACAAAGCTAATAAAGGGTCTGGAGGATCTTAGTTATGAGGAAAGGTTGTGAGCACTGAACTTATTCTCTCTGGAGAAGAGACGCTTGAGAGGGGATATGATTTCAATTTATAAATACCGGACTGGTGACCCCACAAGAGGGAGAAAACTTTTCAGTGAAAAGGGAGTTTAACAAGACTCGTGGCCACTCATTAAAATTAGAAGAAAAGAGGTTTAACCTTAAACTACGTAGAGGGTTCTTTACTGTAGGAGCGTCAAGGATGTGGAATTCCCTTCCACAGGCGGTGGTCTCAGCGGGGGGCATCGATAGTTTCAAGAAACTATTAGATAATCACCTGAACGACCGCAACATACAGGGATATACAATGTAATACTGACATATAATTACACACATTATTGGTTGGTCTTTTTTCAACCTCACCTACTATGTAACTATGTAACTATGTGTCCCCATCAGAGACTCCTTGCACATCCGTGTCCCCATCAGAGCCTTTCCGCACATCTGTGTCCCCATCAGAGCCTTTCTGCACATGTGTGTCCCCATCAGAGTCTTTCCGCACATCTGTGTCCCCATCAGAGACTCCTTGAAAATCTGTTTTCCCATTAGAGACTCCCCGCACATCTGTGTCCCCATCAGAGCCTTTCTGCACATCCGTGTCCCCATCAGAGCCTTAGTGCACATCCGTGTTCCCATCAGAGTCTCCTTGTACATCTGTGTCCCTATTAGAGCCTTTCCACACATCTGTCTCCCCATCAGAGCCTTTCCGCACATCTGTGTCCCCATCAGAGTCTCCTTGTACATCTGTGTCCTTATTAACGCCTTTCCGCACATCTGTGTCCCCATCAGAGCCTTTCCGCACATCCGTGTCCCCATCAGAGTCTTCCTGCACATCTGTGTCACCTTTAGAGCCTTTCCGCACATCTGTGTCCCCATCAGAGCCTTTCCGCACATCCGTGTCCCCATCAGAGTCTTCCTGCACATCTGTGTCACCTTTAGAGCCTTTCCGCACATCTGTGTCCCCATCAGAGCCTTTCCGCACATCTGTGTCCCCATCAGAGCCTTTCCACACATCTGTGTCCCCATCAAAGCCTTTCCGCACATCTGTGTCTCCATCAGAGTCTCCTTGCATATCTATGTCCCTATCAGAACCTTTCTGCACATCTGTGTTCCCATCAGAGTCTTCCTGCACATCTGTGTCCCCATCAGAGACTCCTTGCACATCCGTGTCCCTATCAGAGTCTTCCTGCACATCTGTGTCCCCATCAGAGCCTTTCCACACATCTGTGTCCCCATCAGAGCCTTTCCGCACATCTGTGTCCCCATCAGAGCCTTTCCACACATCCGTGCCAGGTTAGGTGGTATACAGAGCTAGGTTAGGTGGGATACAGAGCCAGGTTAGGTGGTATACAGAGCCAGTTTAGGTGGTATATAGTGCCAGGTTAGGTGGTATACAGACCCAGGTTAGGTGGTATACAGAGCCAGGTTAGGTGGTATACAATACCAGGTTAGATGGTATACAGAGCCAGGTTGGGTGGTATACAGTGCCAGATTAGGTGGTATACAGAGCCAGGTTAGGTGGTATACAGAGCCAGGTTAGGTGGTATACAGTGCCAGGTTAGATGGTATACAGTGCCGGGTTAGGTGGTATACAGTGCCAGGTTAGGCAGTATATAGTGCCAGGTTAGGTGGTATACAGAGCAAGGTTAGGTGGTATACAGAGCCAGGTTAGGCAGTATATAGTGCCAGGTTAGGTGGTATACAGTGCCAGGTTAGAAGTTATACAGTGCCAGGTTAGGTGGTATACAGAGCCAGGTTAGGTGGTATACAGTGCCAGGTTAGATGGTATACAGTGCCAGGTTAGGTGGTATACAGAGCCAGGTTAGGTGGTATACAGTGCCAGGTTAGGTGGTATACAGAGCCAGGTTAGGTGGTATATAGTGCCAGGTTAGGTGGTATATAGTGCCAGGTTAGATGGTATACAGTGCCAGGTTAGGTGGTATACAGAGCCAGGTTAGGTGGTATACAGAGTAAATACATGAAAATGTGAATAGATAAGAGAATAATGGTCCTCTTCCCCTCTTCCTCCTGGGAGGGGAAGAGGGAGGGGCTGTAGCATGGACAAAGCATTATTAGCTAACACTGAGATGAGATGCAAATATCTCCCCTCCCCCCTCCCTTTGATGGTCGGGAACGGGACACTGAAATATCATCATCCAGCCCTGCATCTGAGTGTTGTGTGCCCTCCTCCACACATTACAGGTTGGAGATGTATTTTGCACAGGGGCAGGTTTAGAGGTGGAAGCGCTGCTGCTCGAGCTGGCTCCGCCTGCTTTTCATTATGACGCGCAGGAGACCCCGACTGCAGAGGGAGAGACACACAGAGCAGACCGGCCCACCGGGAAACTCCCAGTAGTCCCGATGGGCAGTAAATGCATGACTCCTACCCTCCCGGCCAGGACAGCATCTATTTCAACCTGCCCACAAGAGTGAATATTTATGAGGACTCAGCCAATCCCTGAGGGGGTGTGCACAGGAGGTGGCTGGAGAGCCCATAACTAGTCCAAAGCCTAGAGTAGATTGTGTGGGGGAGAGGCCAGTACACTTAAGTCAAAAACCAAGCTTTACTCATCTTTTTAGGTTCTCCAGTTAGACTGACATTCCTCAATCGTGTTTGGTTTCCCATGCCTAACATACTAGGATTCTATCAAGAAACAATATCACACTCTTCAGGCAGCAGACCAAGGAGAATCAGATAGCCATCTACATCCCTCCCCCAGACAGATGGCCAAAGAAAGACCAGTCACTCCTGAATACTTATACCTTGCACTACTGGCAATTGAGATCCCATTGGTTGGCCAGAGGGATATAAATATTCATAACTGACGTCTCCTGCACTCTTGCCAGGGACACTTGTAGGTGGGGTGTAGGGTGGTGCGGTGGCATTAACACACACAGTCCAATTGCAATATGAAGAACTTGAAGTGATGTAAAGACAGTTCACAAATAACCCAGTGGGAAGACAGCACAACCGGGAACACTCACAGGTTCCAACATTGTGTAGAGAGCAGGTTTCAGCCGAACTCATGGCGCCTGTTAGGAGGGGCAGAATGCAGCCTGGCCGTCTCGTGCCCAAGTGGGAAAATGTCCAGAAAAGTTGCAAACCCTCCCTCCTCACCAGGAATCTTTCCCTGTCGCTAGTTCTGCTCTTACCAGATGGGGTACCAGTCCCTACGCCACCCACTTCCCAAAAACTTGTCAAGCCTGGGAGCCAGGGCCTTAAGTGGGCTCTGCCTAACCCAAGGTGGCTGCTAGAGCCACATGGGGTGGCAGCATCCAATCAAGTAGCTTCCCCAGAGACCCCAAAAACCATAGAGGAACCAAGTTCCTCTTGGCCTACTCTCCAGCTGCGATGTCGCTGTGAAAGAGCGCCATCTACAGTGGAGGATGTAGACTGCACGTGCCTATACACTCCCCCAACTGAAACAAACAATGACTAGCGCCCAGGAGAAAACTAAGAAAGCTGAACTATCAATATATCCCAGGCTCACTACAGCCTAGCAAACACTAAATTTGAATAGACACGCCTGCTTAAGGTAGGGTGACTACACCAGCATTGTCTGAAGATCTCATTTGCAATCTACATCTCTGGGACATCTCTGCATTTCTCATGCAGCGCTTTTCCAGTACAGTGGATTTTAAATGCATTTTAAATGCATGTCAGTTCATTTCTATGGAGGATGTGCTTTGCTGTGAACACAGAGAGCAATAGAAATTTGACAGAGGTTCTAATCCTTCCTTGCTTTATCCAAAACTAAAAAAAGGTACAATTTTCCATTAGGACCCTTTAGACCTAATTTTTGTAGTCACAAAAAATGAGAACGCGCTTTACCGCAACTCATGGCATCCAAACACATAGTAAAGTAGACGCCTACACAACTGCACTACCGCAAACCCACACATTAAAAAAAGTGCTGCAGGCCTGTTTTTTTTTTTTTTTAGCCTATTCAAAATGAATGCATGTTAATGCGAAATACTGCAGATTACGTAAACATGTGTGCAAAAGCCTGTAGGCCCCTTCAAACCCAACTCTGGGCTAAATTTGTATTTCTGAAAAATGTCTCCCAGCTGGTGCTAAAAGTAAAAAACTCAGCTTGCTATACCCACATTCAATCCAGAGCTGGCTCCCACATTACCTCTTCTCCACTACAAGTTGTTCTCAATCTTCCAGGCTGAATGATGCCTAACATCAACCAACGCAGTAACAGAGATGCACATGCACCAACGGGTAGGTGGAGAATTCCTGCCAGTAACCAGGATGAGAATCCACTGGCGCACATGCGTGAGCGTGAACTTTCACCAAATGCCTTATTTAAAGGAAGGAACTGTGACTGGTAATGGCTGAATGGTCTTCAGCTATCCAAGATCCTTGCTCCTCTTTTTCTCTGTTTTCTTCCTACTGGATTACTCGTTGCTGACTAGACTTGTCCCTGGACTTCTCTCAACTTGTCTCTAGGGATGAGCTTCGAGTTCGAGTCAAACTCATGTTCGACTCGAAATCGGCTGTTCGCAAGCTCGCCGAACAGCGAACAATTTGGGGTGTTCGCGGCAAATTCGAATGCCGCGGAACACCCTTTAAAAGTCTATGGGAGAAATCAAAAGTGCTAATTTTAAAGGCTTATATGCAAGTTATTGTCATAAAAAGTGTTTGGGGACCTGGGTCCTGCCCCAGGGGACATGTATCAATGCAAAAAAAAAGTTTTAAAAACTGCCGTTTTTTCAGGAGCAGTGATTTTAATAATGCTTAAAGTAAAACAATAAAAGTGTAATATCCCTTTAAATTTCGTACCTGGGGGGTGTCTATAGTATGCCTGTAAAGGGGCGCATGTTTCCCGTGTTTCCGTGTTTAGAACAGTCTGACAGCAAAATGACATTTCAAAGGAAAAAAAAGTCATTTAAAACTACTCGCGGCTAATAATGAATTGCCGGTCCGACAATACACATAGAAGTTCATTAATAAAAACGGCATGGGAATTCCCCACAGGGGAACCCCGAACCAAAATTTTTAAAAAAATGACGTGGGGGTCCCCCTAAATTCCATACCAGGCCCTTCAGGTCTGGTATGGATATTAAGGGGAACCCCGGCCAAAATTTAAAAAAAAATGACGTGGGGGTCCCCCTAAATTCCATACCAGACCCTTCAGGTCTGGTATGGATTTTAAGGGGAACCCCGTGCCAAAAAAAAAAAAAACGGCGTGGGGTCCCCCCAAAAATCCATACCAGACCCTTATCCGAGCACGCAACCTGGCAGGCCGCAGGAAAAGAGGGAGACGAGAGAGCGCCCCCCCTCCTGAACCGTACCAGGCCACATGCCCTTAACATTGGGAGGGTGCTTTGGGGTAGCCCCCCAAAACACCTTGTCCCCATGTTGATGAGGACAAGGGCCTCATCCCCACAACCCTGGCTGGTGGTTGTGGGGGTCTGCGGGCGGGGGGCTTATTGGAATCTGGAAGCCCCCTTTAACAAGGGGACCCCCAGATCCCGCCCCCCCCTGTGTGAAATGGTAAGGGGGTACAAAAGTATCCCTACCATTTCACTAAAAAACTGTCAAAAATGTTAAAAATGACAAGAGACAGTTTTTGACAATTCCTTTATTTAAATGCTTCTTCTTTCTTATTTCTTCTTTCTTCTATCTTCCTTTATCTTCTTCTTCTTCTTCTGGTTCTTCTGGCTCTTCTGGTTCTTCCTCCTGTGTTCTCGTCCAGCATCTCCTCCGCGGCGTCTTCTATCTTCTTCTCCTCGGGCCGCTCCGCAACCATGGCATGGGGGGAGGCTCCCGCTCTTCTCTTCATCTTCTTCTCTTCTTCATCTTCTTATTCATCTTCTTCTCTTCTTCATCTTCTTCTCTTCTTCATCTTCTTCTCCGGGCCGCTCCGCATCCATGCTGGCATGGTGGGAGGCTCCCGCTGTGTGACGCGTCTCCTCTTCTGACGGTCCTTAAATAATGGGGGCGGGACCACCCGGTGACCCCGCCCCCCTCTGACGCACGGGACATGACGGACTTCCCTGTGGCATTCCCCGTGACCTCACAGGGAAGTCCCGTCAAGTCACCGTGCGTCAGAGGGGGGCGGGGTCACCAGGTGGCCCGCGCCCCCCTGTTTTTTAAGAACCGTCAGAAGAGGAGACGCGTCACACAGCGGGAGCCTCCCTCCATGCCAGCATGGATGCGGAGCGGCCCGGAGAAGAAGATGAAGAAGAGAAGAAGATGAAGAAGAGAAGAAGATGAAGAGAAGAAGATGAAGAAGAGAAGAAGATAAAGAGAAGAGCGGGAATTGTCAAAAACTGTCTCTTGTCATTTTTAACATTTTTGACAGTTTTTTTGTGAAATGGTAGTACCCCCTTACCATTTCACACAGGGGGGGCTGGGATCTGGGGGTCCCCTTGTTAAAGGGGGCTTCCAGATTCCGGTAAGCCCTCCGCCCTGCAGACCCCCACAACCACCGGCCAGGGTTGTGGGGATGAGGCCCTTGTCCTCATCAACATGAGGACAAGGTGTTTAGGGGGGCTACCCCAAAGCACCCTCCCAATGTTGAGGGCATGTGTCCTGGTACGGTTCAGGAGGGGGGGCGGTCTCTCGTCCCCCCTCTTTTCTTGCAGCCTGCCAGGTTGCGTGCTCAGATAAGGGTCTGGTATGGATTTTTGGAGGGACCCCACGCCATTTGTTTAAAAAAAATTGGCGCGGAGTTCCCCTTAAAATCCATACCAGACCCTTCAGGTCTGGTATGGAATTTAGGGGGACCCCCACGTAATTTTTTTTAAATTTTGGCCGGGGTTCCCCTTAATACCCATACCAGACCTGAAGGGCCTGGTATGGAATTTAGGGGGACCCCCACGTAATTTTTTTTTTACTTTTGGTTCGGGGTTCCCCTGTGGGGAATTCCCATGCCGTTTTTGTCAATGAACTTTTATGTGTATTGTCAGACCGCCAATGCAATAGCTGCGAGTAGTTTTAAATTACTTTTTTTCTTTGAAATGTCATTTTGCTGTCAGACTGTTCTAAACACGGGAAACATGCGCCCCTTTACAGGCATACTATAGACACCCCCCAGGTACAAAATTTAAAGGAATATTTCATTTTTATTGTTTCACTTTAAGCATTATTAAAATCACTGCTCCTGAAAAATCGGAAGCGCAGTCAAGGAACAAGCCAAAGGTTGGTAATGAGTGGTAGTGAAGATAGAGACAGCAGCAGGTACTCAAAGGAGCAAGATATTGGCCGGAGAGAGCGCAATAATCTGGCAAACAGGCAGTGCAGAGACATGGCTTAAATCAGAAAGTTCAAGAGGAGCAAAGAGTTCAAGGTTCACCAGAAACAAGAGACAAGGCATCTCAGGTGGCTCAGCTAGAAGAGCCACTGCCAGACACATCAGAGGTTGTGGGTTCAGATCCTGGTCTTGACACATACTCTGACTCTCACCTTGACCGCTAACTTGTTCATGACCCCAGCTTGGCTCCAGACTCTGTCTCTGATTTAGGCTGCCTACCTGTGTATGACCCTGGCTTGTTTCTAGACTTTGTCTCTTATCTCTGTTGCATACGTGTATATGACCACAGCTTGGCTCCAGACTCTGTCTCTCATCTCGGCTGCTTACCTGTGTATGACCCTGGCTTGTCTCTCATTTTGGCTGCTTGACTGTGTATGACCCCAGCTTGAGTTCAAGATTATGTCTCTTCTACCTATCTGCACATAATCTTGGCCTTCCTCCCTTACAAATCTACCCTCCAGCCATTACCCTTCACCTCCATGCCAAGAGAATGTGCTATGGTTCCTTCTGTCAGTGTTCCTGAGACTCTTTTCTGCTTCCCAGGTCCTTGCAGACCAATTTCACAGGCAACTACCAACCCCCCGGGAACTCTGGCACCCGTCCTACTTTGAGCCTTGTACACCTGTCTCCACATTCAGACCAGAGCCGCAAGGGAAACTCACTCGTCACTTTATCCTTCATCGAGGTCCATGACAAGGACTAGCCTGAAGATTTTGGAGAAGGTATTCATTTTAAAAAAAAAGAAAAAATACTGTGGGGGAGCTTCAGGGGTGGGCTTGGAATAGAAGTGTGGAGCCTAGAGTTGGGCTTCAATGACCAAAACTTGTATTCATTCTTCTGTGGCAACCACTGCAATGAACATTTTCATTCTTGACAAGGTACATTTTAGCTATTCATGTATTCTTCACAGGAACAGGTCTATTTAAATAAAGAATTTCAAAATTCATATCTTTTGAGGTTCAGTAAATAGGGAAAGAACGTCCCAAATGAATGAGATTTTTTTTTTTTCCAAATTCCTCTAGTATTCAAGCACTTTCAAATATTTAAAGCAAATGCATGACTTTGCGAAAAGTAATTTCCCGAAGCGCCTTTCCAGTTCTTCAGTTGATGTTAATTCTTGGTTGGTGGGCTGGTCTCCTGCCATGCGATTCTCTGGACACTTCACAGTACTGGAAGAACAACACTGTTTAGGGTGAAATAATTCATGAAACTTCTAAAAAGATGAATAATTAGAAAAAGTGATTTTGCGATTTCTCAAACAGTTACAGATAAGAACATGGTGGAGACTCGGACTCAACGTGGTTCTAAAGCCTCAGGGTTTTTTTTACCTTAATGTAATCTATGCATTAAGGTAAAAAAAAAAACCTTCTGTGCTGCAGAAGCCCCCCCCCCCATAGTTACCTGAGCCTAATCTTGCTCCAGCACTACGCCCCAAAGCAGCGGCTCTCTTAGCTTTATCACTCCTCACTGGACAGAATGGCATCAGCGGCAGCCATTGGCTCCTGCTGCTGTCAATCACAGCCAGCCAAGGCTGTCCACAAGGTTTAGGAGGGTGTCTATGGGAATGTTAGAGCATTCTTCCAGAAGCGCGTTTGTGAGGACGAGAAGGCCTGGCTCGCAGTCTCCGCTCTAATTCATCCCAAAGGTGTTCTATGGGGTTGAGGTCAGCACTCTGTGCAGGCCAGTCAAGTTCCTCCACCCCAAACTCGCTCATCCATGTCTTTATGGACCTTGCTTTGTGCACTGATCAAAATCATTTGGTGGAGGGGGGATTATGGTGTGGGGTTGTTTTTCAGGGGTTGGGCTTGGCCCCTTAGTTCAAGTGAAGTTAACTCTTAAGGCGTCAGCATACCAAGACATTTTGGACAATTTCATGCTCTAAAGTTTGTGGGAACAGTTTGGGGACGGCCCCTTCCTGTTCCAACATGACTGCGCACCAGTGCACAAAGCAAGGTCCATAAAGACATGGATGAGAGTTTGGGGTGGAGGAACTTGACTGGCCTGCACAGAGTCCTGACCTCAACCCGATAGAACACCTTTGGGATGAATTTGAGCGGAGACTGTGAGCCAGGCCTTCTCGTCCAATATCAGTGCCTGACCTCATAAATGCGCTTCTGGAAGAATGGTCAAACATTCCCATAGACACCCTCCTAAACCTTGTGGACAGCCTTCCCAGAAGGGTTGAAGCTGTTATAGCTGCAAAGGGCGGAGCCAACTCAATATTGAACCCTACGGACTACAACTGGGAGGTCATTAAAGTTCATGTGTGTGTAAAGGCAGATGTCCCAATACGTTTGGTAATATAGTCTATATACTACTGTGCAAAAGTTTTAGGCAGGTAACGCTATAAATGAAGAATTCTTTCAGAAATCGAAGTGTTAATACTTTATTTTTATCAAAGAACAAAATGGAAGGTAAATGAAGAAAAGAGAAATCCAAATCCAATCAATATTTTGGGTGACCCCCCCCCCCCTCCCCTTTGGCTTTTTCTAGGTAGACTTGCACACAGTTGTTGAAGGAACTCTGCAGGTAGGTTGTTCTATGTACATCTTGGAGAACTAAGCACAGATCTTCTGTGGATGTCGGCTGCCTCCAATCCTTCTGTCTCTTCATGTCATCCCAGACAGACTCCATGATGGTGAGATCAGGGCTCACTTCCAGGACTCCTTCTTCTTCTTTACACTGAAGATAGTTCATAATGACATTGGCTGTATGTTTGCAGTGGTTGTCCTGCTGCAGATTACATTTGGGGCCAATCACACGCCTCACTGATGGTATGGCATGATGGAGAAGTATCTGCCCGTATTTCTCAGCATTGATCCTGACCAAATATCCAACTCCATTTGCAGAAATGCAGCCCCAAACTTGCAAGGAACCTGCACAATACTTCACATTTGGCTGCAGACATTCATTATTGTACCGCTCTCCAGCCCTTCCCCCATCAAACTGCCCCGTGCTACAGCAAAATATTTAACATTTTGACTCATCAGTCCAGAGCACCTGTTGCCATTTTTCTGTCCCCCAGTTCCTATGTTTTCCTGCATAGTTGAGTCGCTTAGCCTTGTTTCCACGTCGGAGGTTTTTTGGTCGCAATTCTTCCGTGAAGACCATGACCAGTGTAGGAACTAATATCCCCAACTTCCACTACCCACTCTTTATTTACTACTCCCCTTCTCCCTTTCTTATCTATAATAATTGGATAACACACACAGGAGTTGTTTTGGAGTAAAAAACCGGCCATAGCAGCCTCCTTTATTATAAAAGTATAAAACCAACTTTTAAATAACTTTAAATAACTCTTTTAATGAACATTTTGTACAACTATGTATAACTTTTAACTGACAGTTCTTACACCTCCCAATCTTTGGTCTTCTGATGGTGAAGTAGGAATGGGGATCAGATTATATGGCCATGGTTATGTGTGTAGTAGGGCTGATTTAGAATTTCAGCTAAGAAGCCATTCCTATTTACTATGCTAAGAACATTTTGTGAGATCTGTAGAACCTGACAGGCTGTGGTCTGGGACACTGAATTCACCCATTTTCCCCCCCTTAGCACAGCCATCTGTGCTTAGCTTAGCACACTTTTCCTGTGTCCAGGGTGTGTCAAGCTGGTCAGTAGATGAAGAAGGTAACCGCAAAGCAAGGCTTGTGTAACTGCTTGTGAAAGAATATGCTTTGCTAAACTGCTTTTCATCAATAAGAGGAGGTTAACTGTTTAAAAGGTTAGAATTTCTTGTAACGGAAATGTATAGTGTGTTAGCTTGTGACGCAATATGATGAAAAGATATATGTACACTGTATTTCTCTGTATGGCTCACTCTTGGCGTGTAGACACGAGTCGGGTCAGGAGTGTTCATTCTTAATGGCCAAAAGAATGGAATAAAAACCTCGCATACCAGAAGTTCATTGTCCAGCAGTCATTATCAATATTCTGCTACCTCATTTGGTGCATTGGCCGTAAGGGGGGAATATCGGTGTGACTTGTTGAGGCAGGTGGCACTGTTTTCCACCAGACCTACAAGGAGTGGTCCGAGAGGCCAGCCCTGTGGGCTATATCGTAGTCTCAAAAGGCGCCTTCTAGAACTGTTATCTAGGAGACTGCGCTGTGTCCCATTTGGTGGCCTGCTGTGGACGACCTTCGTAGCGTCAAATGGACCTGGGAATCCGAGAAGTAGATAGCTGGAGCTCCAACGGGAACAGGTGAGAGTCTTTTTATTTCTGTTTTTGGATAACAGTCAGACAGCCAGCCAGCCTCTCGACGGATCGAGAGAAGGGAAGCCTGATCACCTTCCGAGAGAGACGTCCGTTCAGATGATTGTGCATCTTTCGGACGAATCCTCAGTCAGTCAGTAATTTTTGGGTGGGAATGTCTGGTATGATTGATGTGTGTATGAGACATCACTTTGTGGTGAAGTGACCGTGTCCTCTTTTAAGTGCGGTTCCTGGCTGGGAGACCACGTCCAGGCCACTGACCGAGGGAAGCGTTGTCTATTGTCCCTACCTGTGTCGAGGATTCAGACCCCTTACTGAATTCTCATCATTTACCCTACCCTCTGTGTCTGTCTTGGTGTCTGTTAGGTTATAAGAATGGGTGGGAAACATAGTGTTGAATCTCCCCTACAAACCATGATCTCCAACTTTAAGAAGGGATTTTCTAAGAACTGTAATTTAAAACTTAGCCCTGAGAAATTGATAACATTGTGTGAGAAAGATTGGCCCTGCTATGGAGCGCGGTGGCCCCCACAGGGAACCCTTGACTTAGAGACCATTGACTGATTATTTGAGAATATTATGTCAGAATTACAGAAACATGACCAAGACGCACCTTCCAGGAGGACTGTTCGTTCGGGTGATTGTGCATCCCTCGAATAAATCCTCAGCCAGTCAGGAGGAATATCCGTCCAGATGATTGTGCATCTCTCGGATAAATCCTCAGCCAGCCAGTCAGGAGGAATATCCGTCCAGATGATTGTGCATCTCTCGGATAAATCCTCAGCCAGCCAGTCAGGAGGAATATCCGTCCAGATGATTGTGCATCTCTCGGATAAATCCTCAGCCAGTCAGTCAGTCAGTCAGCTAGGAGAAAACGTCCGTCTGGATGATTGTGCATCCTTTGGACAAATGGGAGATAAAGACCTGCAGTGGATAGAAGCCACAAAAAGAGGAACAGTATAGAATTATAGTTATGACAAGAGTAATACCAAAAAAAAAACAAAAAAAAAACAACAAAACACATATATTCTCAACCTGAAGAGACAGATCAGCCTCCCCCGTAGATGAAAGGACCTCAGATAGAGACAGGTCAGAGCCATGTCCAAATGCCCCGTCCAGTAAACAAGGGGACTCAAGTTGTTGTCCACCTACATCAGATTCAGCAAGTTTGTCAATGCCAAATCCCAGTAAATATACTCCTGACCGTAACACTCTGGGTATAGGCAGGACAGAAATAGGGAACTCAGTAGTAGTCAATGGGCTCCCCAATCAAGTGTCCACTTCCACTCCGAGAAATCCTGATGCAAATAGCCGGACCCTTGCCCCGTCTTTCAACATACCTCTGCAGATGCCCTTAAGAGAACAGGCGGTGGAGGAATATCGGACTCTAGTTTGCACCCCTTTTTAACACAACAGATTTACTGAACTGGAAGATTCATGGCCCTGCCTACTCTGAGAAGCCCCAAGCCATCACAGATTTGCTCTGGTCAATAACTCAGACCCATAACCCCACTTGGTCGGACTGCCAGCAACTTTTATTGACCCTTTTTAATACTGAGGATAGACACAGAATTAACCAAGCAGTGCAGAAGTATAAAGGCAAAAGACCCTTCCTATTAGAAAGACTTTGTAGTTTTGGGGGGGGGCATCAAGTCCAACGTCAGTTCCTGTAGATGCCGGATTCCCCTATTCCCTTGCTGGGCAGAGACTTACTTGCTAAACTCAGAGCATACATATACTTCCAATCTGATGGACAGGCTATCTTAAAATTGCCCCATCCCTTTGAAGCCCGCATACTGCAAGACATCCCGGGACTATGGGCAGAAGACAACCTACCAGGATTAACCACACACGTTCCCCCAAGCCTTATTGAATTAAAATCAGGAGCCACTCCAGTCAGCCTGAAACAGTACCCAGTCCCACTAAAAGCCCTAGTAGGAAAACAAAAGTACTTAAACAAATTCCTACACTATGGAATTCTAAAACCCTGTCAGTCTCCCTGGAATACACCTCTACTCCCAGTGCAGAAACCTGAAACAGCTCACTGTCATCCTGTTCAAGACCTCAGAGCGGTCAATCAGGCTGTAATGACCATGCACCCAGCGGTCACTAATGAACTGTTACAATTACTGTGGCAGGTTATAAGGTGTCCCGGAGAAAGGTGCAATTTTGAGGAGAGACTGTAAAGTACCTGGGATTCAGAGTATCACAAGGACAGAGACAATTGGGAGAAGGCAGGAAAGAAGTTGTTTGTCAGATTCCCACCCTGACTACCAGACGGCAAGTACATTAATTCCTGGGGGTGGCAGGATTCTGCTGAATCTGGATACCGGACTTTGCCATAAAAGCCAGACTCCTCTATGAATCCACAAAGGGGGGAGAAAAGGAACCCTTCCAATGGGGAGAACAGCAAAACAGAGCATTAAGACATTAAGGTCTCCCTAATGCAGACTCTTGCGCTAGGCTTGCCAGATAGCCAAAAAGTCTTCTATTTGTATGTCAGTGAAAAACAAGGAATAGTAGTAGGAGTCCTGACACAATACTCTGGGTCTTGACAGCGTCCTGTAGCATACCTTTCAAAACAACTGGACACTGTAGCTCAGGGATGGCCATCTCTCCTGCGGGCCATCGCAGTAACAGCCCTCCTTGTGGTCGAAGCTGACAAGTTGTCATTGGGTCAGGAGACTTATGTCCGGGTCCCACAACAAGTACAGGCATTAATGGATTACAAGGGAAATCACTGGTTTCCTAACATTCGAATGGTTAAATATCAAGCTATGCTGTGTGAAAATCCTCGTATCCACTTAGAGACTGTAAACACTTTAAATCCAGCCACTCTGCTCCCCACCTCACAAGAACCCCTAACTCATGACAGTCTCCGGGTAATGGATATGCAAGCCGACCAGACTTGAAAGACAGCCCCTTGAAAAATCCAAACGTTGAGTACTTTACTGACGGAAGCAGTTTTGTAAAAGATGTTTATCCCCAGATATAGGCCCAGACAATGGCCCTGACTTTGTCCACAAGTGCCTCCAGGAATTAGCAACAGTACTTAAGATTACTTGGAAACTACATACCGCATATAGGCCCCAAAGCTCTGAAAAAGTTGAACGGATGAACTGCACACTCAAGTCACAACTGGCCAAGCTCCATCAGGAATAGGGATGAGCCGAACACCCCCCGGTTCGGTTCGCACCAGAACCCGCGAACGGACCGAAAGTTCGCACGAACGTTAGAACCCCATTGACGTCTATGGGACTCGAACGTTCGAAATCAAAAGTGCTCATTTTAAAGGCTAATTTGCATGGTATTGTCCTAAAAAGGGTTTGGGGACCCGGGTCCTACCCCAGGGGACATGTATCAATGCAAAAAAAACTTTTAAAAACGGCCGTTTTTTCGGGAGCAGTGATTTTAATGATGCTTAAAGTAAAAAAAAAAAAAGTGAAATATTCCTTTAAATATCGTACCTGGGGGGTGTCTATAGTATGCCTGTAAAGTGACGCGTGTTTCCCATGTTTATAACAGTCCCTGCACCAAATGTCATTTTTAAAGGAAAAAATCTCATTTAAAACTGCTTGCGGGTTTAATGTCATGTCGGGTCATGGCAATATGGATGAAAATCAGTGAGACAAACGGCATGGGTACCCCCCAGTCCATTACCAGGCCCTTTGGGTCTTGTATGGATATTAAGGGGAACCCCTCACCCAAATTAAAATAAGGAAAGGTGTGGGGCCACCAGGCCCTATATACTCTGAACAGCAGTATACAGGCGGTGCAAACAAGACAGGGACTGTAGGTTTGTTGTTAAGTAGAATCTGTTTGTAATTTTGAACATTTTTAACGTGTTTAGCTCCAGCCAAAAAATCTTTTCTAAGCTTTTTGGAAAACATAGGGAAGGGTTATCACCCCTGTGACATTTGTTTTGCTGTCTTTCCTCCTCTTCAGAAGATTTCACCTCACTTTTTTGTCCCAATGAAAAATGTTTTTTGAAAATTTGGGTTTTTTTGTGGAACAAGGATTGGAAAGCATCAGTGGAAAGGAGAAATGTTTTTCCCATATTAACTCTTACAGGAGAGAATTTCCCTTCCTAGGGGTAGATTTCATCTCACTTCCTGTTGTCTCCTTCCGTTTGCAAGTAGGAGTCGTTTGTAAGTTAGATGTTTGAAAGTAGGGTCCTGCCCTATATACTCAGCAGAAATTTGGGCCTTAGGTGTTGCTGTGGCCACAACACTGTAAGCCCTCACAGAGCCCTGCTGTGAAATATTAGATCAAGAATTGTAATTACATGCCCCTGTTGAACAGGAGCTGAAAAATTAGGCCTTAGGCACTGGTGCTGGTGCCACAACACTGCAACCCCTCACAGACACTCTAGTTGGAACGCAGGAACGAGCCCTGCTGCAAAGTATTACATCAAAAATTGTAATTACACGCCCCTGTTAAACAGGGGCTGAAAAATTGTGCCTTAGGCACTGGTGGTGGCGCCCAGAACCAAAAATGTTCTTACAAGCTATCAGCGTGATGATTGAGGAGGAAGAGGATAATTACTCAGGGATAGTCACTCAGCATCAGCATAGGCAGTCTTTGAAGGGATCTGAGATTTCAAAAAAAATTATTCGGTTACATCAGCATCAGGTGCTTGGTAGCTGGTGGTGATCCAAGACTGATTCATTTTTATGAAGGTCAGCCGATCGACCGAGTCGGTGGACAGACGCACCCTGTGATCAGTTACCACGCCTCCAGCAGCACTGAATGTGCGTTCCGAAAGAACGCTGGATGCAGGACAGGCCAGTAGCTCAATTGCATACTGTGCAAGCTCTGGCCAGTGATCCATCCTCAAGACCCAGTAACCCAGAGGATTTTCGGTGGGAAAGGTGTCCAAGTCTGATCTTGCCCCTAGGTATACCTGCACCATGTAAAACAGACGCTGGCGATGGTTGCTGGAAGGGATCATACCTTGGGGCTGCGGACCAAAAAATTGTCTGAACGCATCGGTCAGACGGCCACCTTCTCCACCGCTCCTTCTTTGACTGACCGAAGCCTCAGCAACACGTTGTCCAGAAACAGGAGTTTGTAACCTCCCAGTCTCTGGGAACGCGTTGCACAGACCTTTCTGCAAGGCCTCCCGAAGATGTTTCATCCTCTGCTCCCTCTGCGATGGCAAGATAAGGTCCGCAACCTTACCCTTGTAACGTGGATCAAGGAGGGTTGCCAGCCAGTATTGGTCCTTCTCCTTGATACCACGAATACGAGGATCCTTACGCAGGCTTTGCAGGATCAGGGAGGCCATGCAGCGTAGGTTTGCTGAGGCATTCGGTCCGGAGTCCTCTGGGTCACTAAGGACAACAACGTCCGCAGCCACCTCCTCCCAGCCACGTACAAGTCCATGTGTTCCTTGGGACTGATCCCTTAAAGACTGCTGCTGATGCTGAGTGCCAGGCTCCACCTCCATACTGACACAATCTTCCTCCTCCTCCTCCTCCTCCTCCTCCTCGTCCTCTTTCTGTGTGATCGGCGGGCACGCAGGAACACTGTCTGGATAAAGGGGGCCTTGAGAGCTAAGGAAGTCCTCCTCTTCCTGCCTCTGTTCTGCCTCAAGTGCCCTGTCCATTATTCCACGCAGCGTGTGCTCCAACAGGTGGACAAGGGGGACAGTGTCACTGATGCATGCACTGTCAGTGCTCACCATCCTCGTGGCCTCCTCGAATGGTGACAGAACAGTGCATGCATCCCTGATCATGGCCCACTGGCGTGGGGAAAAAAACCAAGCTCCCCTGACCCTGTCCTGGTGCCATAGTCGCACAGGTACTCATTGATGGCCCTCTGCTGCGTGTGCAGCCGCTGCAGCATGGCCAACGTTGAGTTCCACCTGGTGGGCATGTCACAGATTAGGCGGTTCTTGGGCAGGTTAAACTCCTTTTGGAGGTCCGTCAGCCGAGCACTGGCATTATATGACCGGCGGAAATGCACACAGACTTTCCTGGCCTGCCTCAGGACATCCTGTAAGCCCGGGTACCTGCCCAAGAACCGCTGCACCACCAAGTTAAGGACGTGAGCCAAACAGGGCACATGGGTCATTTGTCCCTGTCGGAGGGCAGAGAGGAGGTTGGTGCCATTGTCGCAAACCACCATTCCTGCCTTAAGTTGGCGTGGCGTCAACCACCTCTGAACCTGCCCCTGCAGAGCTGACAGAACCTCTGCCCCAGTGTGGCTCCTGTCCCCCAAGCACACCAGCTCAAGCACCGCATGGCATCTTTTGGCCTGCGTACTTGCGTAGCCCCTTGAACGCCTACGGAGCACCGCTGGTTCCGAGGAAGAGGCCATGGAGGAAGAAGAAGAGGAGGGGGTGGAGGAGAGAGGTGTGTCACAATCAGCATTTTGGAGGCGTGGTGGCGGAACAACCTCCAACACTACTGCACCTTGTCCTGCATCCTTCCCAGCTGCCAGCAGAGTCACCCAATGTGCCGTGAAACTTAGGTAACGTCCCTGTCCATGCCTGCTGGACCATGAGTCAGCGGTAATATGCATCTTACCGCTGACCGCCCTGTCCAGCGAGGCATGGACATTGCCTTCCACATGCCGGTAGAGAGCCGGAATCGCCTTCCGTGAGAAAAAGTGGCGTTTGGGTACCTGCCACTGAGGAACCGCACATTCCACAAACTCACGGAAGGGGGCAGAGTCTACCAACTGAAAAGGCAGCAGTTGAAGTGCTAGCAATTTTGCCAAGCTAGCATTCAACCGCTGGGCATGTGGATGGCTGGGAGCAAACTTCTTTCGGCGGTGCAGCAGCTGGGGCAGGGAAATTTGCCTGGTACAATCTGACGTCGGTGTACCAAAAGCAGATTGCCCACAAGTACTTGGCTGCGACACACCTAATTCTACACCTTCATTCCTCTCACTGCAGGTCTCAGAGAGGACTGAAGGTCTAGTGGGGTTGGAAATCTCAGCTGATGAGGAGCAAGGAGAGATCCTCTTTGTTCTTTGGTGTGGGTCTTTTAGATACGCTTGCCAACGAACTGCATGGCAGGTCAACATATGTCTGGTCAAGCATGTGGTACCCAAGCGGGAGATGTTTTGGCCACGCGAGATACGCTTGAGACATATGTTGCAAATAGCAGCGGTGCGATCTGATGCACTCGTCTCAAAAAAGGCCCACACCAAAGAACTTTTTGAATAACGCGCAGAGACTGCAGCGCCCTGCACATGTGGAGCTTTGGGGTGTGATGCAGTCAATGTGCTGCCCTTAGGCTGGCCCCTGGAGGGCATCCTGCCTCGTTGGTGATGTGCCGCCACCTCCTCCTCCTCCTCCTCCTCCTCCTCTCTCCTATCAGGCACCCACGTTGAGTCAGTGACCTCACCATCCCCTCCCTCCTCATCACTGGAGCAAACCTGGCAGTATGCTGCAGCAGGGGGAGCATGACTGCCAGATTGCTGTCCTTCTTGGGCACCCCCTCTGTCCGTGCTCATGTTACTGCCTTCATCGAGCTCAGTATCATCATCAGAGCCTTCCAAACGCTGGGCATCCTCCTGGAGCATGTACCCAACACTGTGGTCAAACAGTTCGAGGGAATCCTCAGGAGGACATGGTGGAGCTAGGGAAGGAGTCACTGATGACATTGAGCTGAGGGAAGAGGCCGCTGCTTTGCCAGACAAAGCACCCTGGGCATGGGTGAGAGAGGATGAGGAGGATGAGGACGGCTTGGTCATCCACTCGACCAAGTCTTCCGCATGTTGCGGCTCAACACGGCCAGCTGCCGAAAAAAAGGCCAAGCGTGTCCCATGGCCACGTGCTGATGAGGATGCACCGTCTCCACGACCAGCACTAGACACAGAGCCTGCTTGCCCTCTCTTATTGGCTTGTGACTGTCTGCCTCTCCTTCTTGGCCTTCCAGACATACTAATGGCCTGTAGTTGCACTAAGCTGGGATAGAACACCTGTAATTTTCTTCAGGTAGCTTTATATACTGTAACCAGACAAGCCTGCCTGTCAGTAGGAAGATAACAGGAACGGATCTAGCTGAACACTGTGAGCAGGACGCACTGTACTAAATGTAAATAGTCTAGCTGCCTGACCGTGGTACTAATAGGATCAAATAGAACACCTGTAATTTTCTTCAGGTAGCTTTATATACTGTAACCAGACAAGCCTGCCTGTCAGTAGGAAGATAACAGGAACGGATCTAGCTGAACACTGTGAGCAGGACGCACTGCACTAAATGTAAATAGTCTAGAAGATAACAGGAACGGATCTAGCTGAACACTGTGAGCAGGACGCACTGCACTAAATGTAAATAGTCTAGAAGATAACAGGAACGGATCTAGCTGAACACTGTGAGCAGGACGCACTGCACTAAATGTAAATAGCAGGAACGGATCTAGCTGAACACTGTGAGCAGGACGCACTGCACTAAATGTAAATAGCAGGAACGGATCTAGCTGAACACTGTGAGCAGGACGCACTGCACTAAATGTAAATAGCAGGAACGGATCTAGCTGAACACTGTGAGCAGGACGCACTGCACTAAATGTAAATAGCAGGAACGGATCTAGCTGAACACTGTGAGCAGGACGCACTGCACTAAATGTAAATAGCAGGAACGGATCTAGCTGAACACTGTGAGCAGGACGCACTGCACTAAATGTAAATAACAGGAACGGATCTAGCTGAACACTGTGAGCAGGACGCACTGCACTAAATGTAAATAGCAGGAACGGATCTAGCTGAACACTGTGAGCAGGACGCACTACACTAAATGTAAATAGCAGGAACGGATCTAGCTGAACACTGTGAGCAGGACGCACTGCACTAAATGTAAATAGTCTAGATAGAAGATAACAGGAACGGATCTACAGTGGCTTGCGAAAGTATTCGGCCCCCTTGAACTTTTCAACCTTTTGCCACATTTCAGGCTTCAAACTTAAAGATATAAAATGTTATTTTTTTGTGAAGAATCACCAACAAGTGGGACACAATTGTGAAGTGGAACGAAATCTATTGGATATTTTAAACTTTTCTAGCAATTAAAAAACTGAAAAGTGGTGCGTGCAAAATTATTCGGCCCCTTTACTTTCAGTGCAGAAAACTCACTCCAGAAGTTCAGCGAGGATCTCTGAATGATCCAATGTTGTCCTAAATGACTGATGGTGATAAATAGAATCCACCTGTGTGTAATCAAGTCTCTGTATAAATGCACCTGCTCTGTGATAGTCTCAGGGTTCTGTTGAAAGCGCAGAGAGCATCATGAAGACCAAGGAACACACCAGGCAGGTCCGTAATACTGTTGTGGAGAAGTTTAAAGCCGGATTTGGATACAAAAAGATTTCCCAAGCTTTAAACATCCCAAGGAGCACTGTGCAAGCGATCATTTTGAAATGGAAGGAGTATCAGACCACTGCAAATCTACCAAGACCTGGCTGTCCCTCTAAACTTTCAGCTCAGACAAGGAGAAGACTGATCAGAGATGCAGCCAAGAGGCCCATGATCACTCTGGATGAACTGCAGAGAACTACAGCTGAGGTGGGAGAGTCTGTCCATAGGACAACAATCAGTCGTACACTGCACAAATCTGCCCTTTATGGAAGAGTGGCAAGAAGAAAGCCATTTCTCAAAGATATCCATAAAAAGTCTCGTCTAAAGTTTGCCACAAGCCACCTGGGAGACACACCAAACATGTGGAAGAAGGTGCTCTGGTCCGATGAAACCAAAATCGAACTTTTTGGCCACAATGCAAAACGATATGTTTGGCGTAAAAGCAACACAGCTCATCACACTCAACACACCATCCCCACTGTCAAACATGGTGGTGGCAGCATCATGGTTTGGGCCTGCTTTTCTTCGGCAGGGACAGGGAAGATGGTTAAAATTGAGGGGAAGATGGATGCAGCCAAATACAGGACCATTCTGGATGAAAACCTGTTGGAGTCTGCAAAAGACCTGAAACTGGGACGGAGATTTATCTTCCAACAAGACAATGATCCCAAACATACAGCAAAATCTACAAAGGAATGGTTCACAAATAAACGTATCCAGGTGTTAGAATGGCCAAGTCAAAGTCCAGACCTGAATCCAATCGAGAATCTGTGGAAAGAGCTGAAAACTGCTGTTCACAAACGCTCTCCATCCAACCTCACTGAGCTCGAGCTGTTTTGCAAGGAAGAATGGGCAAGAATTTCAGTCTCTCCATGTGCAAAACTGATAGAGACATACCCCAAGCGACTTGCAGCTGTAAGCGCAGCAAAAGGTGGCTCTACAAAGTATTAACACAAGGGGGCCAAATAATTTTGCACGCCCCACTTTTCATTTTTTTATTAGTTAAAAAAGTTTCAAAAATCCAAAAGATTTCGTTCCACTTCACAATTGTGTCCCACTTGTTGGTGATTCTTCACAAAAAATAAAAATGTTATATCTTTATGTTTGAAGCCTGAAATGTGGCAAAAGGTTGAAAAGTTCAAGGGGGCCGAATACTTTCGCAAGCCACTGTAGCTAAACTGAATACAGTGTATATATATATATGCAACACCTGGGATGCATATATATACACAATACACTGTAAGTGCAGCTAACTGACTGACTGTTCTGCCTAATCTATCTAACTCAAATCAAATGACACTGTCTCTCTCTCTCTCTCTCTATCTCTCAGCACACCGGAACACACACTACACAGGGCCGCCGTGCAGGCGGCCTTATATAGTGTGGGGCGTGTACTAAATCCCCTGAGCCATAATTGGCCAAAGCCACCCTGGCTTTGGCCAATTACAGCTCTCTCTACTGACGGCGCTGTGATTGGCCAAGCATGCGGGTCATAGTGCATGCTTGGCCAATCATCAGCCAGCAATGCACTGCGATGCCGCAGTGAATTATGGGCCGTGACGCGCCACACGAATTTGGCGCGAACGGCCCATATCGTTCGCAATTCGACGGACGGTCAAACAGCCGATGTTCGAGTCGAACATGGGTTCGACTCGAACACGAAGCTCATCCCTAATCAGGAAACCCAAATGGAGTGGACCTTGATGTTGCTCATTGCTTTACTGAGAATTCGGAGTACCCCAACAAAGAGGACAAATCTGTCCCCTTTTGAGGTACTGTATGGTAGGCCCCCACCCATCATTAGAGGGATAAGAGGAGACTTGCATCAGATAGGAGGGGTAGTTAACCGTGAACTGATACAGAAACTTGGGGAAAGTATGCAGGACATAGGGAAATGGGTTCAAGAGAAACTTCCCATAAGTTTGTCGAACCCAGTATACCCCTTTAAACCAGGAGATACAGTGTGGGTAAAGGAGTGGAACATAACCCCACTAGGGCCAAATTGGAGAGGTCCTTACACTGTTCTGCTATCTACCCCAACAGCCATTAAGGTAGCCGAGGTGACACCCTGGATACACCACTCCAGGGTAAAACGAGCTGCTGACCTCACAGACTCCTGGCACAGTACAGTAGACCCCCAAGATCCTTTGAGACTGAGATTGACCAGAGAAATCAGAAGGAAGAACTCCAGCCCTGTGTTCAGCACACCCCTGGAAGCTGCTGAATTTACGCACGGCAGAAGATAGACAGACTGCAGCCCTGCGGCCAACACACTCCTGGAAGCTGCTGGCTCAACGCACGGCGGAAGATAAAGGATATCTACTAAGCTCTGCTCCAACCACAGCCCGGACGCTGGTTGGTCTACGCACAAGCTGAAGCTTGAGGATATTCATCGGTGTAATGTTTACTAAGATCGTTATAATGAGACTGTTGATAGTCATAATAGTGATACTGACCAGGTTAACAGGGGGGGAGAGTATCTCATGTGACCCTTGTATAAAGACTACCAGAGTAGGATCCGTAACTACCAAGATGTTATTGTGGCACTCCCATTATCAATGCAAGGGCACAGAGACTGGTACTTGCATACATAATGGGACTACCTATTCAATGTGCTCCTTTGAAAATCAGATAACCTGTTATGACCCCACTTATGCACCCTATAAAACCTGGCTAACCGTTCGGAGCTTTAGTTCCACCGGTAAGCTGATAAACCGTACCCTGATCACTGACCCCAGCACTGCAACAAGCCTAATCTTTGATGTGTGTGCTGCCATCAACCTCAACCACTTCCCAAGGGGAGGGTGTGGGGGATTGGAATGGGAGAGAGTATTTAAGAAATGATAGGTACATCTGTTCAGGGAAACTGGGACCTAGCTGTGCAGGAGAGGAATGGAATTACTGCCCCAACTGGAGGTGTGCTGCCTGGGGAACATGGGGAATGAAAAATCAGGATGCCATTCTACAATCTTTAGCTGGTTCATCCAGCTGCACAGTGGGAAGCTGCACCCCTGTGAATTTCACCATACATAACCCTGTCCAGTTTTTAGCACAATGGGGAAATAAGTTTGGAGTTCATATTTATGGTAAAGGATCAGACCCCGGTACAATTGTGTATGTCTCACTAGAAACTGAACTAACAAAGAGTGTTAATCATCAGCTATTTCATTCCTTATATGAAGAGCTAGCCACTGGTATGGAAATACCCCCTAGCACAAAGAACCTGTTCATTGAACTGGCAGAAAGTGTGGCTGACAATTTACAAGTAACAGATTGCTATGTGTGTGGAGGAACTAACATGGGAGACCAATGGCCTTGGGAAGCCAGGGAAAAAGATTATGATGTGCCATTCAGTGCCACCTCTGAGCAGCCCCCTGAACGAATAAGGTCAGAATGGCACCTGAAAACATCAATAATTGGGAAATATTGTATAGCCAGGTCGGGTCCCCAGTATAGAACACATGTAGGAGAAATGGCCTGTTTAGGACAACAGTTTTATAACAACACTTCTAAAAGTACATCCTGGTGGAGTGATACAAACGTACCCGCGCCTGACCCACACCCCTTTACCAATTTCACTCATCTAAAAGGGCTATGGGAAAATCTCACCAAAGAGTCTAACTGGAAGGCCCCAGAAAACTTGTACTGGATTTGTGGGAATAAAGCCTATTCAGAGCTCCCCCAAGACTGGTCAGGAGCCTGTGTCTTAGGCACATTAAAACCCTCATTTTTCCTTCTTCCACTGGGGAATAGGGCAGAACTGGGAGTCCCTGTGTACATAGGTTCAAAGAGGAAGCGGAGGTCATCTAGTCTGACGATAGGAAACTGGAAAGATAATGAATGGCCCCCAGAACGTATTGTCCAGTATTATGGTCCAGCCACATGGGCCGAAGATGGTAGTTACGGTTATAGAACACCAATTTATATGCTTAATCGAATTATAAGGTTACAGGCTGTATTAGAAATAATTACTAACAAAACTGCTGCTGCCTTAAATTTGCTTGCTAAACAAGGAACTAATTTACGTGCTCATGTGTATCAGAATAGACTTGCCTTAGACTATCTGTTAGCTACTGAGGGTGGTGTCTGTGGAAAATTTCATCTGAGTAATTGTTGCTTAGAAGTGGACAACACAGGAAAAGTAGTTGAGGAAATCACTGGTAGAATGAAAAAGTTAGCTCATGTGCCAGTCCAGACATGGGATGGTTTCAATGCTGGTAGCTGGTTCGGAGATTGGGGTTTTCCCAGTGTATATGGGGTAAAGGCTATATTGGGTATCGTTGTAGTAATACTCGTAGCATGTCTGCTGCTGCCCTGTCTGATTCCCCTTGGGACTAGAATGATCCAGAGTTTCATTGAGGCCACCGTAGAAAGAAAGGCTGCGACCCATATTATGGCTATGTGGAAATACCAGCCATTAACCCCCCAAGACTAAATAAAAAAAATCTCAGTCACATTGGGCTCTGATCCATTAGAAAGCAAACCTGTATGCTATTTAGTGATGCTTAATCTCGCTCATATTAATCGCTATGATTATGATCAAAGGGGGGAATGAAGTAGGAATGGGGATCAGATTATATGGCCATGGTTATGTGTGTAGTAGGGCTGATTTAGAATTTCAGCTAAGAAGCCATTCCTATTTACTATGCTAAGAACATTTTGTGAGATCTGTAGAACCTAACAGGCTGTGGTCTGGGACACTGAATTCACCCATTTCCCCCCCCCCCCCCCCCTTAGCACAGCCATCTGTGCTTAGCTTAGCACACTTTTCCTGTGTCCAGGGTGTGTCAAGCTGGTCAGTAGATGAAGAAGGTAACCGCAAAGCAAGGCTTGTGTAACTGCTTGTGAAAGAATATGCTTTGCTAAACTGCTTTTCATCAATAAGAGGAGGTTAACTGTTTAAAAGGTTAGAATTTCTTGTAACGGAAATGTATAGTGTGTTAGCTTGTGACGCAATATGATGAAAAGATATATGTACACTGTATTTCTCTGTATGGCTCACTCTTGGCGTGTAGACACGAGTCGGGTCAGGAGTGTTCATTCTTAATGGCCAAAAGAATGGAATAAAAACCTCGCATACCAGAAGTTCATTGTCCAGCAGTCATTACCAATATTCTGCTACCTCAATGGCACTTTTAACTTCACCTCCTCCATTTCAAAACTTCACCAAACACCATACACTGCGGTACATAATTTTACCATACCAGGCCACCAGCCGTATTTAAAACAGCACAGTGACAACACCCTTCCCGCAGTGTAGGATCTGTCTTCCAGCCTAGCCTTCCGCTGTAAGAACAGAACACACCAGAGGGGCACAGAATACTGAAAGCCCCCCACCATTTACCATCACCTCTTTGCATTTTGTACCACCATCAGAGACCAAAGATGCCGCCACAGCCCGCAAGGATGACCCCTTAGCCTTAAGGGCACCTCCACACCCGCAATGCCCTCTCAATGCCATCCTGAAGCCCGAGAGCCCAAAGATCAATGCCTACTGCAGTAAGGTGCACCCCATCTCCCCTTAGGTACATCCCCACATTAACCTCCAACTCCGTGTGCCTCACCACCAATCCCCCATTATTAACAACAAACTTTCCAATCGCCTTGTTTACTTTAATTCTTGCTTTGTTGATCCTAGGTACCGATCTAGCCATGCGCCATGACGTCCTTGCCACTATGTCAGACCAAACTATGATCATGCCCGGGAAGGCCACCCGAAGTGCCAAAAAGTCGCACTTAACGGCCGACACCAGTTCCCTGGTAGATCGGACCCCCAGATCATTTCCTCCTGCATGTACAACTAAAACATCCGGGGGTCGATCGAGTCGAGCGTATCGTTCAACTTCCTGAACAACTCTACCCCACCCCATGCCTGGAAAGCCCAACCAGCGAATACATGCCTCCCTCCTGGAAATCCCCAGTTGCCTGCCTTCTGGTCTGACGTCCCCCCTTTTTGCACCCCATAAAACATAGGAGTGCCCCAAGATCCAGACGAGGCGTGGTTGACCCCCATCTGCAAAGACATAACACAACAGAAGACAAATTGAAACATGTGAACTTCCCCCACCCCTGTCTTCAAATGCATGTGATCATAATATATCTATATAATTTTTTTTTTTTTTTTTTTATACAGCATCTGATGACAATTGAGGGCGCACATAAGACTGGAACCTCTTGGATTCCCACCTCCCAATCCTCTTGATTGCTGCCTCATCCAACCCACACCTGGCAGCTTCAGTAGCCGCCCCGATGCGGAAGGAGTGTGAGGCGAATTGCCTACTATCCAACCCTGCAGCCCCAATGCATTTTCTAAACACTGCAATGAATTGAAGCCTGGATAAGAAAGTTCTATCTTCATGTACAAACAACGGCCCTTCCCCAACCGGGCGAATTAGCAGAAATTCCTCAACTACTTGAACCGGGCAAATTCCCGACCCTGGTAACCTGAACAGCTGCACTTTTACCCCTTTTCCGGCTTGGTCTGTTTTAGACCTGCACAGTTTCAGCAACACCCTATCCCGTTTTACTTCCACATCCTGCATCTTCAAACCCCCTTCTACTTGTTTTGCTGGACTCACCAACTCACCCACCCGAAACGCTCCAAAAAACGCGATAGAAAAAGCCGCCTTGAACAAAATCACTTCATAACCCGACTTACATACCCCACCTAATTTATTACACAATACCTGCAATAAAGAAAAAGACACCGGCCTCCTCGAATCCTTCTTCGCATGGCTCTTCCTATAACCTTTTAATGCCTGTTTTACCCAGAAATCCTTGGTAAAATCAGGCAGGCCCTGTAACTTGAATAAAAAGGCCACCCCGCCAACTTCCGCTCAATTGCGGACACTGAACCACCCCCCTCCATGTGTCGTGACACAAAATACACTACCAACAACCTCAAGTCCAGCCCTCCCAGCCCGGCGTCCGCCAGCCGTGTAAACGTGGCCCATTCCGACCACACTTTACTATATGCCGCCCATGTCGACCCACTCACCGATTTCCTGATCCATCCTGCGGCGATTCCGATACCATCTCCCAAAGCCACCCCGGACAAGGAATCCCCTCAGCTTCTGCGGCGGGCGCCAGCTCCCTGAATCTGTCCCACTGGAACCGAGACAAGGAATCAGCCAACGTATTATCCACGCCCGGGATATGCACAGCATACAGAAAAACATTAAGTTGTAAGCACCTCAACACCAGGTGACGCAACAATCGTATTACCGGCGGGGATGATGCCGATAGCCGATTGATGACCTGAACTACCCCCATATTGTCACAATTTAAACGTATTTTCAAGTTCCGCCACCTCTCCCCCCACAATTCTACTGCTAATACCACCGGGAATAATTCCAATAGCACCAGATTCCGAGTAAATCCCGACTCCACCCAAAACTCAGGCCATGCCTCCGCACTCCACTGCCCTTGGAAAAAAGCCCCATACCCCGTAGATCCCGCAGCATCCGTCACCAAATCCATGTCACAATTACTTACCGGACCTTCCATCCACACCGAACGTCCGTTGTAGCTTTCCAGGAACGTGTGCCACACCTTCAAGTCCTCCCTATGTTCCCTGGTAAGCCTGATAAAGTGGGTCGGAGACTGTATCCCCGCTGTGGCAGCTGACAACCGGCGGCAAAAAACTCTACCCATTGGAATAATGCGACACGCAAAATTCAACTTACCTAAAAGGGATTGCAATTGCCGCAGCTGCACTTTCCTTTTTTCCATCATGTCCCTGACGTCCCTTTTTAACCCGTCCACCTTATCCCCTGGCAACCTGCACTCCATGTCTCTGGTATCTATTTCGATGCCCAAAAAACTCAACACTGTCGTCGGGCCCTCCGTTTTATCTGCTGCCAATGGTACCCCAAACTTACCTGCAATGTGTTCCAAGGTTGCCAACAGAATCGCACACCCCTTAGACTCACGAGGCCCTACGCAGAGAAAGTCATCCAGGTAATGTATCACGGAATCCATCCCTGACACATCCCTAATCACCCATTCAAGAAATGAGCTAAACAGCTCAAACTTGGAGCAAGATATCGAGCAACCCATTGGCAGGCACCGATCGACGTAAAATTCCCCCTGCCAACAGCAACCCAACAGCCAAAAGCTGTCCGGATGTACTGGAAGCAAACGAAATGCCGCCTCAATGTCTGATTTTGCCATGAGTGCCCCCTGACCGTAATGCCTCACCCATCCCACTGCTGCATCGAACGATGTGTACGATACTGAACAAACTTCAGGATTGATACCATCATTCACAGATGCACCTTTCGGAAACGAAAGGTGGTGAATAAGGCGAAACTTGTTTGGTTCCTTTTTAGGCACCACTCCCAACGGTGACACTACTAAATCCTGTAATGGCTTAGTTGCAAAAGGCCCACTCATGCGCCCCAACGAAACCTCCTTGGCCAGTTTTTCCGAAACCACCCCAGGATTCTGCAGTGCAGACCGCAAGTTCTTGGCCATCGGAGGTATAGCTGCCAGAGAGCATGGAATTCTGAAACCCACTGAAAACCCCTCCCCCAACACCCTCGCTGCCTCTCTGTCTGGGTACCTATTTAAAAAAAGGCCGCATCCTTACCTCCATCACTGGCGTTATCCCTCTTCTGAGCAGGCTCCCCTGACTTCTTTCCTTTTTTGAAGCAGCGTGACAAAGCGTGGTTCCCCCCACATCCTGAGCATTCATGTTTAAAACGACAGGATCCCCCAAACTTGCAGGATCCTTCGTTAAACTGCCAACACACCCCAATTTTTTTCCCGGCCGGGAGTCCAGAGGTAGACGATCCCCCGGCCCCCCCATGAAGCGGCTGGTTTGGTACCCTGGCGGAAGACATCAAACGCATCCATAAGCTGATATCCTTATGGTCCCACCTAAGAGCCTGCCTCACTGCCCTGCGTTGCCTAAATTGCTCATCGTATCGAAGCCACGCAGTGCCCCCATACACCCTATGTGCCTCGCCTATGGCATCCATGTAGCAAAACAACGCAGAGCAATGCTCCGGGTTCTTTTCGCCAATTACACTCGCCATAATGGCGAATGCCTGTAACCAATTACCAAAGGTCCTAGGGATCAAACGATACCTTCGCTTCTCCTCATCCTCTTTTTTGGAATCGTCCGGCTTTACCCGGTCCAAGTTGAACTTCTCTAACGGTAACAAGGAAAAAATTTCCACATACTCACCTTTTACTATTTTCTCCCGCACTTCTTGTTTTAAATGTGCTCCCAGCGGGCCCTCATAGCAGACGTACACTTCGCATTTTGCCGCATCTGCTATCCTGACCACATCCTTCCTGACCACCACTGCAGATTCCCCCCGTGGTGGTGTTTCCCGACACCCCTGCGTCTGAGTTGGCGACAGCCTCACCCCCTGTCCCCGTGGTCCCCCCAACACCCGACTTCTCCACCTGCCCTCCAACCCACGGTGCCACTATCGCCGGCGCCGTCTGGTTGGTTGCAAATCGCTGAACCAAATCCCTTAATCCTCCCAGCAATTCCTGTAATGGGCCCCCTGGCGACAGGCTGAATGCCCATCCCCCCTAGGCCAGGCGGTCCCCCCGCCGCGGCCCCTACAGCTCCCCCAGGAGCCGTCGTATCCCCCCCATCACCCCTATCTAACCAATTACCACCATCAACATTGATAACAGAATCAGGTAAAACATGTGACTCACCAGGCTGACTGGGTCTGCTCCCCATCGCCGCTGCACTGGACGCTCCAGATGGCGCGATGTCCTGGCGCACGTCCTCATCCTAACCCGACAGCTCTCCTTCCGACCGTACCTCCGTGGCTTGGAGCATCGGCGTGAGTAACCTCCCAGGTGAAGCCTGCCTAGGGGCTGTGGATTCCCATCTTGTGGCTGTTCTCCCCCTTTCCCTGCGACCCCCTGCTGCTGTGCTCTGCTGTCCCACACTGATGGCTCCTCTGCTGGCCCCTGGACCTCTCCTCCTGTCTTCATCTGGCTCTCTTCCACTCCTGGCTGCAGAAGGGCTGCCAGCAGCGTCAGGTAGCTGACCCCCAGCCGTGCCCCTGCTCCTCCCCCGTCGGATCTCCCCCCTAGCAGAAGCCTGTGCTGTGGGGGGGACCGCTCTGCAGCTGTCCTGTCTTCTGGGTGGCGATGCTCGGGCGCCATTACGGCCCGAAGCCCCGCCCCCCGCGCTCCGCCGTTGTGGAGGATTCCGCCCGGACCCCCCAGGGGTGGCGGCGGCCACCCGTTTTGCTGGGGGAGCCGACGGGTCCGTTCCCGGGCTCCTATTAGGGCGAGCTGTTCTGGATGAGGGGCCTGGTGAAAAACGCTCAGGCGGCCTAGACCGCCTGGCGCGTGGCGTCGCTTCCCCCCCGCCGGACCCCCCCGCTTCGTCTAGGAGCAATGGAGCTACCTGGGCCTGTAGCCATTCCTGTCCCCTCGTGGCCGCCGCCGTCCTCAGCCTTGCTAGGATCAAATCAATGTCTGCCATGCTGCTGCAAATGCTTCTCTCTCCCTGTGTCAACTTCCCCTTTGTCTGTCTCCTCACACTGTTCCTGCTTAAACCCCGCCTATTCCTTTTATATCTCCCCACCCCTAAAGTTAACTTCAATCCCCTCCCTCTTACTTCCTTTTACTTTTTAACCCTCCGTTGTCTCCTGTTCCACCTTGTCATGCCCAGCCCTTCATTACCATTCCATGCTTCCATTATCATTCCGGGCCTCCCTTTTCTGGCCAGACTTCTCCAGATAGTACATGGGGGTACATGGGGGTCCACTGGTTTCCACCAGTTCTGTGCTGATGGCACTGCTGGAAATTTTCCGATGTGGAGGGGAAGTAAGCATTATGTGTCTTTCATTAAGTTTCCTTGGCCGACTACTGCATCTACGCTCCTCAACGTTACCCAACCACTGCGTCTATGCTCCTCAACATTACCCGACCACTGGGTCTACGCTCCTCAACATTACACCGGCCACTGCATCTACACACCTCAATGTTACCCAACCACTGCATCTAAGCTCTTCAACATTACCAGACCACTGGGTCTACGCTCCTCAACATTAATCGACCACTGCATCTACACAGCTCAATTTTACCCAACCACTGCGTCTATGCTCCTCAACATTACCCAACCACTGCATCTACACACCTCAATGTTACCCAACCACTGCGTCTATGCGCCTCAACATTACTCGACCACTGGGTCTACGCTCCTCAACATTACACCGGCCACTGCATCTAAACTCCTCAATGTTATCCAAACACTGCGTCTACGCTCCTCAACATTACCCGACCACTGCATCTACACACCTCAATATCACCCAACCACGGCGTCTACGCTCCTCAACATTACCCGACCACTGCATCTACACACCTCAATATCACCCAACCACTGCGTCTACACTCCTCAACGTTACCCGACCACTGGGTCTATGCTGCTTAATATTACACCGGCCACTGCATCTAAGCTCCTCAACGTTACCCAACCACTGCGCTTATTTTCCTCAGCGTTGCCCATTTGTGCTTCTTCAAAAGAGCTTGAACAGCACATCTTGAAACCCCAGTCTGCTCTAAAATCTTTGCCTGGGAGAGACCTTGCTGATGCACTGTATCTACCTTGTATCTTGTTGCTGTGCTCAGACTTGCTATGGTGTATGACCTGTGACATGAGACTGTCTTCCACATACTCACCTTAGTAGCAGAGTGTGGCTGTTCCTCACCCATTTCTAAGCCTCCTACACATCTATTTCTGTTTCAGTTTATATTTACTGTGTTTCAACCTACCTATGAAATTGATGATCATTACCACCTGCTTGGTATAATTGGTTAACCACTTGCCGACCAGCTGCCGCAGTTTTACTGCGGCAGAATGGCACGGCTGGGCGAAACGACGTTATGTTACGTCGCTTTTCCCTGTGGCAAGCAATGTGTTTAATACATATGATTCCTAATTATTCTAATTTACATCCTATTATGCAGTGTGATTCTTCCTACAAGTTGCCCCTGATGAAGGGACTCTCTAGGTAGTCCCGAAACGTTTAGGCCCAGGTGGAAGACTACACGAATATACATTCGAATTCTACATCAGTATATTCATATTTTTATTTTCTATTGTCATATGTGAACTGTAATAGATTTTTTCTATTTGTATATTTGTACCAATAAAATTGTTTTTTACTACTTCGTTGCCTTCAAAGTCCCACCAATTTTTTGAGGGGTTATCCGTTTTTCCTTTTCCCTGTGGCCACTATGGGCGCGACCGCTGCTTGCTGCTCGCCCCCCGGAGCTGATGCGAGTGCCAGGCGGGCGCGATGACTGCAGGGCTCCCGCGATCGCTCATGACACAGCGACAACTGTCGCAAGACACAGATCCCGGTTCTCTGAGGGGAGAAGAGACAGATCATCTGTTCATACAAAGTATGAACAGCGATCTGTTATCTCCCCTACACAGTCCCATCCCCCCTTCGGTTAGAACACACACTAGGGAACACAGTTAACCCCTTGATCGCCCCCTAGTGTTAACCCCTTCCCCGCCAATGACATTTATACAGTAATCAGTGCATTTATATAGCACTGATCGCTGTATAAGTGCCAATGGTCCCAAAAATGTGTCAGAAGTGTCCAATGTATCCGCCATTCCCGATAAAAATCGCAGATCGCCGCCATTACTAGTAAAAAAATAATAATAATAATAAAAATGCTATAAATCTATCCCCTATTTTGTAGACGCTATAACTTTTGAGCAAACCAATCAATATACGCTTATTACGAATATATATCGGCCTAAACTGAGAAAAAAATTAGCTTTTTTTAAAAAAAATGGGGATATTTATTATAGCAAAAATACAAAATATTGTGTTTTTTTTTTCAAAATTGTTGCTCTTTTTGTTTGGGTACAGCGTCACACGGCCGCGCAATTGTCAGTTAAAGCGACGCGGCGCCGAATCTCAAAAAAATGGCCGGTCATTCAGCAGCCGAATCTTCCGGGGCTGAAGCGGTTAATCACACACCCGGCTCTGATCCTAGAAAATCCCTGACTTTGTGCGAGTGTACAAAGTGTGCAAGTGCTGCTGGTTTGAAGTCAAAGGATGGGGGAGGACGGGGGAGGGGTCACAGCAAATATTGATTTGATTTTTCTTCTGTTTTGCTGACTTTGCATCTCGTAAATTGATAAAAATGAACAGTAATAAATAGTAAATATATGTTTGAGAGCATTCTTACTTAACAGCATTTCTTCACACCTGCCTAAAAGTTTTGCACAGGACTATATATATATGTAGTACTTACAAGATGTATATACTGTATGTGGCTGGAGTTGTCCTTTTAAATTAATTCTCGTATCCTCCTCGGGGTACATTATTCTGTACCTTTGGACAAAGTTTGATACATTTTGAGACACGGGAAACTTTAAGATAATGAGGCACAAACAAGCCATCCACCCACAAGAGGCCCCTGAGTGGAGATCCAATTATCTAGTGCACTTTATGCTGCAATATAATCTCCTCTGAAGTCCCTCTTCTCTTGTCCGCGTGCCGAATGGAATTTTATTGAAAACAGTAAATTTGACAATAGAGACACAAAGTGCTGAGTCCCCTGATACCCTCCCTCAGACACACGGCCCTCTCCATGCATAACTTTTGCTCTTCTCAACAATTAAAATAACAGAACTTTTGTGTCCGAAAGACGCTTTAGTCAAAAAATCATGTTAATTGGTGTATTTGTGCTGAGCGAGATTCGATCTGCAATCTGCCTATTGGACATCTGGCCGGGGGGGGGGGGGGGGGTTTGATTGACATCAGAAATGTTTTACAAAGTGGAAAAGGAAAACTTGCCCTTAGGGCCCATAAAATAATTATATATACACAGTATACAGAGGGGAAAATAATTATTTGACCCCCTGCAGATTGTGCAAGTTTGCCCACTTACATAGAAATGAAGGGTCTATAATTTTTATCATAGGTGTATTTTATAGGTTAGAGACAGAATATCAACCAAAACACCAGAAAAAAACACACAATACAAATGTTATAATTGGAGTTGTAGTTTGCTAATTGCACTACGAGCAGTGGCGGCTAGTGAGGTTTTAGGATGGGGGGGGGGCGCCAGACCCCGCCCTTCCTTTTTGACCCCTCCCACTTCTTGAAAATGGGCGTGGTTTCAGTGAAATAGTGGGCGTGGCTCTAAGGTGGTGTGGTTAGCGTCTGAGATGAACGAGGGATGGAGGGAGAGGGAGAGAGGGAGAGCAGGCCCAGATCCTACACAACAATAGAAATATGTGTATTCCAGAACAATCAGCAGATAAAGATACTCCAAACACCTGGTGTTAGCGCTTCAATCATCCCGGCACCATGGTTGTTATGGTGTCAGGATGATTGAAGCGCATTATTTCTATTATTACATTGTAATATAAAATTAAATCATTCAACTCACCATAATGCAGAATCAGTGGGAGCCCCGAGTGTGTCACTAGCCACTTCACCTACAACCAGATGCCATCAGGCGTCCCCAGCAGTCCGTCCTTATATCAGGTGCCCCCAGCGGAGTCCCTCCTTACATGCAGCCTGTGTCACATCAAATGCAGCCTCTGTCACATAAAATGCAGCCTCTGTCCCCCCAAATGCAGCCTCTGTCTCCCCAAATGCAGCCTCTGTCCCCCCCCCAATGCAGCCTCTGTCACCCCCCCAAATGCAGCCTCTGTCACCCCCCCAAATGCAGCCTCTGTCACCCCCCCCCCCAAATTCAGCCTCTGTCCCCCCCCCAAATGCAGCATGCCTATGTCCCATTAAATGCAGCATGCCTGTGTCCCATTAAATGCAGCCTCTGTTCCCATTAAATGCAGCCTCTGTTCCCATTAAATGCAGCCTCGGTCCCCCCCAAATGCAGCATGCCTGTGTCCCATTAAATGCAGCCTCTGTTCCCCTAAATGCAGCCTCTGTCCCCCCAAATGCAGCCCCTGTCCCCCCCAAATGCAGCATTCCTGTGTCCCCCCTAAATGAAGCCTCTGTCCCCCCCCAAATGTAGCCTCTGCCCCCCCCAATGCAGCCTCTGTCCCCCCCAAATGCAGCATGCCTGTGTCCCATTAAATGCAGCCTCTGTCCCCCCAAATGCAGCCTCTGTCCCCCCCAAATGCAGCCTCTGTCCCCCCCAAATGCAGCATGCCTGTGTCCCCCCCCCTATGAAGCCTCTGTCCCCCCTCAAATGCAGCCTCTGCCCCCCCAATACAGCCTCTGCCCCCCCCCCAAATGCAGCCTCTGCCCCCCAAATTCAGCCTCTGTCCCCCCCAAATACAGCCTCTGTCCCCCCAATACAACCTCTACCCCCAAATGCAGCCTCTGTCCCCCCCAAATGCAGCCTCTGCCCCCCCAAAATGCAGCCTCTGTCCCCCCCAAAATGCAGCCTCTGCCCCCCCCAATACAACCTCTGTCTCCCCCCCAAATACAGCCTCTGTCCCCCCCCCAAATACAGCCTCTGTCCCCCCCAAAATGCAGCCTCTATCCCCCCCAAAATGCAGCCTCTGCCCCCCCAAATGCAGCCTCTGCCCCCCCCCCCAAATGCAGCCTCTGCCCCCCCCAAATGCAGCCTCTACCCCCCAAAATGCAGCCTCTGCCCCCCCTAAATTGCAGCCTCTGCCCCCCCCAAAATGCAGCCTCTGCCCCCCCCAAAATGCAGCCTCTGTCCCCCCCCAAAATGCAGCCTCTGTCCCCCCCCAAATGCAGCCTCTATACCCCCCAAAATGCTGCCTGTGCCCCCCCAATACAGCCTCTCTCCCCCCCATTCTCCACACAGCGGTACTTACCTTGGGTCTCCTGCGGTGTCCTCCTCCTCACACTGGCACCAGCATTCTTCCTGTTTCCTCTCTCGGGCGCAGAGAGAGCGAAGCAGGAAGTGACATCTGACTCAGGGCAGATGTCAATCAAATCTGAAGTGCTGAGTAGCTTCCGCCTGGCGCCTGTAGTATGTATTACTATGGGCAGGCGGAAGCTACTCGGCGCTTCAGAAACGCCACAAGGCGGGCTAAACGCCCGCAAATGCAGCGCCACGTCTGCAATCTCCTGATTGCATAGACGTGGCGCTTCCCATAAGTGCACTGTGTCTGGCGTCCGAACACAGTGCACTTAAGAACCTTTTTTTTCCTTTTTTTTTTAAAGGGCCAGTAATAAATTTTTTTTTTTTTTACTTTTTTTTTTCTTTTGCTGCCTGGAGGGGGGGGGGGGTGGGGCGGCGCCCAGGCGCCCCCTATGGACGGGCTGCCACTGACTACGAGTAAGCGAGGGTAATACAAGACGTGTTTCGGCTCATCCAGACTCCATAGAGGTTAAGCCAGCGGGAAACCCATATAAGGAATACAATAAGGGAACCCCATGGTGGGCTTTGAATCGCTCTAATATCATGGGTACATTTGCAACCACTACTGTTTTATTCTCTAGGGTCTCTGCTTTCAGAAAATACACAATTATACAGTGCCTTGAAAAAGTATTCATACCTGTAAGGGTTAAATCTGCTTAGATCCGAACAATCAGTGGAATTCTTTCGGAGCTCTGGAAGCATCCAACGCAGACAAGAGAGCCGTTCAATGAATGTTTGCTTTTAATGGTAAGAATCGCATCTTTATACAAATTATGGACAAAGAATATTGCACAACTTAAAGCGGGGGTTCACCCACACCTCCAAAAAAAAATTATTAAAAGCCAGCAGCTACAAATATTGCAGCTGCTGACTTTTAATACATTGTAACTTACCTGTCCCGGGGTCCAGCGATGTCGGCAGGGGACGCCGAGAACCCGCTAGGTTCTCGGCAGCTGCCGCCGCCATCCTGGGTGAGGGAATCAGGAAGTGAAGCGTTGCAGTTTCACTTCCCGGTTCCCTACTGTGCATGCGCGAGTTGCGCTGCGCGTCCCTAGTGGTCCCCGCTCTCTGCTGGGAGCTGTGTGTTCCCAGCAGACAGCGCGGTCGGGACAGGAAGAAGCATAGACTCCCATGGGAGTCTATGCTGGAAGTAGGTGCAAATACCTGTCTTTGACAGGTATCTGCACCCCCCTCCCCCCTGAAAGGTGCCAAATGTGACACCGGAGGGGGGGAGGGTTCCGAAAAGCGGAAGTTCCATTTTTGTGTGGAACTCCGCTTTAAAGAGAAAGGAGGGAGGGAAGGAGGACAGAGTTCATCACATGACACATAATCCCAATACAAACATATAGCATCTCAGACATAGTCTAAACTATTATTATAGCTGACAGGGGATATTATCTAAAAACATAATTGAAACAAAAGCTGATGTTCTGACTTTGTCTGAAGACATCATTTAAAAATCAGTTCTTACCAGACCTTATCAATGCTGTGCTCATCCTGACAAACAAGACCCTAAAATAAAAGATATTCCTCTGTCAGCTATTTTAAAGTTTTAGTCTTGTTAACTCTTTTTCCTCCTTCAATACCCCTTGAAACTCCCCACATTTTGTCATGTTACAACCAAAAACATAAATGTATTTTATTGGGATTTTATGTGATAGATCAACACAAAGTGACACATAATTGTGAAGTGGAAGGAAAGTGATAAATGATACAAATAAATATGTGAAAAGTGGGGGGGGGGGCATTTGTATGGCGCCCCCCGGAGTCAATACTTTGTAGAACCCCCTTTCTCTACAAGTCTTTTTGGGGATGTCTCTACCAGCTTTGCACATCTAGAGAGGACATTTCTGCCCATTCTTCTGTGTAAAATATCTCAAGCTCTGTCAGATTGGATGGAGAGCGTCTGTGAACAGCAATTTTTAAGTCTTGCCACAGATTCTCAATGTGATTTAGGTCTGGACTGTGACTGGGCCATTCTAACACATGAATATGCTTCGATCTAAACCATTCCATTGTAGCTCTGGCTGGATGTTTCGGGTCGTTGTCCTGCTGGAAGGTGAACCTCCGCCCCGGTCTCAAGTCTTTTGTAGACTCTAACAGTTTTTCTTCTAAGATTGTCCTGTATTTGTCTCCATCCATCTTCTCATCAACTCTGACCAGCTTCCCTGTCCCTGCTGAAGAAAAGCATCCCCACCACATGATGCTGCCACCACCATGTTTCACGGTGGGGATGGTGTGTTCAGGGTGATGGGCAGTGTTAGTTTTCCCCACACATAGCGTTTTACTTTTAGGCCAAAAGGTTGAATTTTGGTCTCATCTGACCAGATCACCTTCTTCCACATGTTTGCTGTGTCCCCCACATGGCTTCTCACAAACTACAAACAGGACTTCTTATGACTTTCTTTCTCCAATGTCTTTCTTCTTGTCACTCTTCCATAAAGGGCAGATTTGTGGAGAACACGACTAATAGTTGTCCTGTGGACAGATTCTCCCACCTGAGCTGTGGATCTCTGCAGCTCCTCCAGAGTTACCATGGACCTCTTGGCTCTTCTCTGATGAATGCTCTCCTTGCCCGGCCGGTCAGTTTAGGTGGACGGCCATGTCTTGGTAGGTTTGCAGTTGTGCCATACTCTTTCCATTTTCCGATGATGGATTAAACAGAGCTCCGTGAGATGTTCAAAGCTTGGGAGATTGTTTTATAACCTAACCCTGCTTTATACTTCTCCACAACGTTATCCCTGACCTGTCTGGTGTGTTCCTTGGCCTTCATGATGCTGTTTGTTCACTAAGGTTCTCTAACAAACCTCTGAGGGCTTCACAGAACAGCTGTATTTGTACTGAGATTAAATGACACACAGGTAGGCTCTATTTACTAATTAGGTGACTTCTGAAGGCAATTGGTTCCACTAGATTTTAGTTGGGGTATCAGAGTAAAGGGGGCTGAATACAAATGCCCCCCCCCCCCCACACACACACTTTTCACATATTTATTTGTATCATTTATCATTTTCCTTCCACTTCACAATTATGTCCCACTTTGTGTTGGTCTATCACATAAAATCCCAATAAAATACATTTACGTTTTTGGTTGTAACATGACAAAAATATGGAAACTTTCAAGGGGTATGAATACTTTTTCAAGGCACTGTATGTCACACACTAATGTGCTTTGCGCTAACCAATTGTATACCTACTGTAGATACGTTTATAAACAGCATGGGAGACCAGTGGATAAATCAAGCTCACAGCTGGTGAGCTTGGGTGTCGGCTTTAACAGCCGGTGATGGGCTTTTCAATAAACGTGATCCGTGTGGTCCTAGATTACTTTTATGGGGCCCTCAAATCCCAATAAAATACATTTACGCTTTTGGTTGTAACATGAAAAAATGTGGAACATTTCAAGGGGTATGAATACTTTTTCAAGGCACTGTACCTGTAATTAGTGCTGGACGTGGTTCTGTATTTTGAGGATGATTCACTCACGCAAAAAAAAAAAAAAATTCTACAGAAAATATACAACATTTTGAGAGTTTTGTGTGATCTTCAGGCCTAAAAAGTCATTTTTAATACGTGTACAAAAAAAAAAAAAAATCCATGACAATGAAGGGGTTAATAGATTTGGGGGGTGTGGGGGATGGGTGGGACTGTACCATGAGCGGGTTCTCGGCACTGAAAACTAGAGTACCATCAGAACGAATCCCCATCCCCCCCCCCGTCCCCCCCCCGTTATCCAAAGCAGAATCAGATTCAGCTCCCTTCTTGTTGGATGATGGATGTGTGCAATAGCTGGAGAACAGATGCAGTTTGGGATCTAGAAGCTGAGATTTCGATTTAACCTGCCAGATAAGCGAATCTCCGTCATGTTACACAATTCTAGGGAAAAAAAAATCAGCTCAGTAGTTTTCTGGCACACGTGTGTCACCGGCGTAAAATCGCTTCCCTCGCCGCGCACACGATTGTCCGCTTCCTAGTTCTCTCTCCGCATTTTGTGATGTAGCGATTCCCCGGAAAAGCTTAGTGTGGAAGAAGCTGGACCACATCAGCATTTTTGGGAAAACAATCAACATAATAGACTGAAAATGCGTCTAATGAATTATTTTACTCCTAAACGCCATGGAGGCGATAATGGATTTTCTCTACATCCATGGAACGCTTATTTTTAAATCCTTCTGTAGTCCCCTCTATATATATATAGTAAAATGGAGTTTTGGGCCATTTTCTTAAAAGGAATCCATGATGGGGGGGGGGGGGGGGGGGGTTGATGCACTTAGAACACCAAAATATTATGTATTTTCTGAAAGTAGAGAATTAATACTAAAAACAATAAATAAAAAATAATATAAATAAATAATAATATAAACAAAAAAATTATGGTATGCATCCATGGTACACTTATTCTTAAACTTTTATTTATATATATATATATATATATATATATATATATATATATATATATATATATATATACAGTGGGGACGGAAAGTATTCAGACCCCCTTACATTTTTCACTCTTTGTTATATTGCAGCCATTTGCTAAAATCATTTAATTTCATTTTTTTCCTCATTAATGTACACACAGCACCCCATATTGTACACACAGCACCCCATATTGTACACACAGCACCCCATATTATACACACAGCACCCCATATTGTACACACAGCACCCCATATTGTACACACAGCACCCCATATTGTACACACAGCCCCCCATATTGTACACACAGCTCCCCATATTGTACACACAGCACCCCATATTGTACACACAGCACCCCATATTGTACACACAGCACCCCATATTGTACACACAGCACCCCATATTGTACACACAGCCCCCCATATTGTACACACAGCACCCCATATTGTACACACAGCTCCCCATATTGTACACACAGCACCCCATATTGTACACACAGCACCCCATATTGTACACACAGCTCCCCATATTGTACACACAGCCCCCCATATTGTACACACAGCACCCCATATTGTACACACAGCACCCCATATTGTACACACAGCACCCCATATTGTACACACAGCACCCCATATTGTACACACAGCCCCCCATATAGTGTAAGTCATGTGACTACCAAATCATTGTTACAATGTAATTTTGAGAGCTTGAATGAATTTTAGACTGTGATCCAATAAACATATATATTTTTATATACCTGTATGTACCCATTCCTTTTCTAATTGATATGGTGGGCCTCATTTAAAGTCCCATTTCCTCTCTTCTCCCAAAAACTGAAATATCACATGGTCCTAAGTATTCAGACCCTTTGCTGTGACACTCATATATATAACTCAGGTGCTGTCCATTTCTTCTGATCATCCTTGAGATGGTTCTACACCTTCATTTGAGTCCAGCTGGGTTTGATTATACTGAGTGGACTTGATTAGGAAAGCCACACACCTGTCTATATAAGACCTTACAGCTCACAGTGCATGTCAGAGCAAATGAGAATCATGAGGTCAAAGGAACTGCCTGAAGAGCTCAGAGACAGAATTGTGGCAAGGCACAGATCTGGCCAAGGTTACAAAAACATTTCTGCTGCACTTAAGGTTCCTAAGAGCACAGTGGCCATTTTCTTTAAAGCAATCCATGATGGGGGTGGAGTTGATACACTTAGAACACCAAAATATTATGTATTTTCTGAAAGTAGAGAAATAATATTAAAAACAAATAAAAAATAGTATAAATAAATAATAATATAAATAAAAAAATTATGGAATGCGTCCATGGCACACTTATTTTTAAATCCTTCTGTGGTCCCCTCATATATATATATATATATATATATATATATATATATATATATATATATATAAAGATGGAGTTTTGGGCTATTTTGTTAAAAGGAATCCATGATGGGGGGTGGGATTGATACACTTAGAACACCAAAATATTATGTATTTTCTTAAAGTAGAGAAAAAAACAATAAAAACAATAAATAAATATTAATAAAAATATATTATATAAATATTAATATAAATGAAAAAGAATATATATACATCCATGGTACGCTTAGTGCAATTTTTATATATAATAACATGGGGTTTCGGGCCATTTTCTTAAAAGGAATCCATGATGGGGGGGGGGGGGGGGGGTTGATGCACTTAGAACACCAAAATATTATGTATTTTTTTAAAGTAGAGAAAAAAATAATAAAAACAATACATGAATATTAATAAAAAATATATTAAATCAATATTAATATAAATGTAGCCCCCTCTATATATATTAAGATGGAGTTTTATGCCTTTTTTTTTTTTTAAGGACTCCATGATGGGGGGTGGGGTTGATGGACTTAGAACACCAAAATATTATGTATTTTCTGAAAGCAGAGAAATAATAATGCATATAATAAATACAGTATTAATTAAAAAATATATAAGGTGAGGTGATTATCCTCAATATGTATGTTGATACTTTGTATTTTATATGCCAATGTGCTATTATGTGTTTATATGGGTTGATCCATGCCCTATCTTTGGTCTAATAAAGAATACAATTTTTTACATATGTACAGGTATATGGTTTTGTCTGGCTCTACCCCATGCACCTCATCTAAAGTCCCCCCCCCCCTTTTTTTGCATAAGCTATGTGATTGGTCACAGTCATCACATGGTACAGACAGGGCTAATCACAGTCCATCTGGACCACGTGATTAGCTGTGGCCAATCACAGCTAATCACAATGGTAAACACTACAAGGGCAGACAACTGCAGGGGGTGCTGGGATTTACAGAATTTAGTCCAACATGGAGTGATCTCTCCTATGTGGAATTGGCTAAGCTGCAGCAGGGGCCCAGGTGGCGCACCTTTGGTGTGACTCTGCTGTCCCACATATTTAGCAATGGTAAACTGCTCTCCTTCCCTGAACTACAAACCAGATTTAAACTGCCCGCCACTATGTTCTACTCTTACCTTCAGCTCCGACATGTCGTTAATGCGCAGGGGGGGGGGGGGCTGTGGGAGAGTGGGCATTATCACCCACCCACTGCAGTCCAGCACTGAAACTAAGGGGGTCATATCTCTGTGTTACCAAATGATACTTACACAACACTTACGGACGTACCCCAGTAGGGCGGTGTCTTTATTAGAGAGAGACCTAGGGCCACTTACGGGAGATCAGCGGGAGGAGAGCCTGCAGTCCATCTCTACTCATTCTCTGAATGTGGCACAAAAAGTTTCCCAACTCTATATTATACTGAGATATACACTACACCCCAACGAAACTCCATAGAATGGGCAGACTGGTGGATCCTATATGCTGTCGGTGCCGACGACACAATGGGGATCTCATACATCGCCTATGGCTCTGCCCGTAGCTCCACCACTATTGGAGCGAGGTGGTTGGAACATTCAACCGGGTGTTTCAAACGAAGGTACCTTTAGACCCAATATGCTGCTGTCAGAAGCCATGAAATCAGGCCGAGACAGAAGTACAGTTATATCACACTTGTTTAATAATAAAAGTAAAAAGAACAAACGTAGTCAAAACATAGCCAGAGTTCAATAACCAGAACGGATAGTCAGCCAAGCCAGAAGTCAGGGATCAATGTGGTGGAACAGCAAGCAGGTTCTGGAGCCAGAAGGGATGTCACCAAAGCAAGTCTTTAAGCAGGATTGCAGGAGATCTGAGAGTCTCTGTGATGTTGACCAAGGCAAAGGCAGAGATCCACTGAGCTGGACGGCTTAAGTAGGCAGGACTGACGAGCAGGATATCATCAACAGCTGAGTAACTGTGGAGAGAAATAGGAGCTGGCAATTAGCGGACAGCTGAGCGGCCAGCTCAGAGAAGGAAGGGCTGAGCCCAGCCCTGAGAGCTGCATAATGGGGGTTCTGGATGATGTGATCCCTGGGGAACTGCTGAGGATTGCATTCTATAGGGCACTCTTTCAGGCCAGGAAACTTATCTTATTGGGATGGAAATCAATCTGACCATCCACTACTGCCTCCTGGATAACACATATGGGAAATATCCTTATTATGGAACAGTATATATATCAACACAGGGGATGCCCGGGTAGGTTTGAAAGGCTATGGTCACATTGGCTAGACACTCCTGGACTAAGTCCCAGGGAATTGGAATTGTCTAGACTTCTACAGTGTCCCTCTGGGTGATTATGCTATATATATGATACATACAGTGGGGACGGAAAGTATTCAGACCCCCTTAAATTTTTCACTCTTTGTTATATTGCAGCCATTTGCTAAAATCATTTAAGTTAATTTTTTTCCTCATTAATGTACACACAGCACCCCATATTGTACACACAGCACCCCATATTGTACACACAGCACCCCATATTGTACACACAGCACCCCATAATGTACACACAGCACCCCATATTGTACACACAGCACCCCATATTGTACACACAGCACCCCATATTGTACACACAGCGCCCCATATTGTACACACAGCACCCCATATTGTACACACAGCACCCCATATTGTACACACAGCACCCCATATTGTACACACAGCCCCCCATATTGTACACACAGCGCCCCATATTGTACACACAGCACCCCATATTGTACACACAGCACCCCATATTGTACACACAGCACCCCATAATGTACACACAGCACCCCATATTGTACACACAGCACCCCATATTGTACACACAGCACCCCATATTGACAGAAAAACACAGAATTTTTGAAATTTTTGCAGATTTATTAAAAAAGAAAAACTGAAATATCACATGGTCCTAAGTATTCAGACCCTTTGCTGTGACACTCATATATTTAACTCAGGTGCTGTCCATTTCTTCTGATCATCCTTGAGATGGTTCTACACCTTCATTTGAGTCCAGCTGTGTTTGATTATACTGATTGGACTTGATTAGGAAAGCCACACACCTGTCTATATAAGACCTTACCGCACACAGTGCATGTCAGAGCAAATGAGAATCATGAGGTCAAAGGAACTGCCTGAAGAGCTCAGAGACAGAATTGTGGCAAGGCACAGATCTGGCCAAGGTTACAAAAACATTTCTGCTGCACTTAAGGTTCCTAAGAGCACAGTGGCCTCCATAATCCCTAAATGGAAGACGTTTGGGACGACCAGAACCCTTCCTAGAGCAGACCATCCGGCCAAACTGAGCTATTGGGGGAGAAGAGCCTTGGTGAGAGAGGTAAAGAAGAACCCAAAGATCACTGTGGCTGAGCTCCAGAGATGCAGTCAGGAGATGGGAGAAAGTTGTAGAAAGTCAACCATCACTGCAGCCCTCCACCAGTCGGGGCTTTATGGCAGAGTGGCCCGACGGAAGCCTCTCGTCAGTGCAAGACACATGAAAGCCCGCATGGAGTTTGCTAAAAAAACACCTGAAGGACTCCAAGATGGTGAGAAAGAAGATTCTCTGGTCTGATGAGACCAAGATAGAACTTTTTGGCCTTAATTCTAAGCGGTATGTGTGGAGAAAACCAGGCACTGCTCATCACCTGTCCAATACAGGCCCAACTGTGAAGCATGGTGGTGGCAGCATCATGCTGTGGGGGTGTTTTTCAGCTGCAGGGACAGGGCGACTGGTTGCAATGGAGGGAAAGATGGATGCGGCCAAGTACAGGGATATCCTGGACGAAAACCTTCTCCAGAGTGCTCAGGACCTCAGACTGGGCCGAAGGTTTACCTTCCAACAAGACAATGACCCTAAGCACACAGCTAAAATAACGAAGGAGTGGCTTCACAACAACTCCGTGACTGTTCTTGGATGGCCCAGCCAGAGCCCTGACTTAAACCCAATTGAGCATCTCTGGAGAGACCTAAAAATGGCCGTCCACCAACGTTTACCATCCAACCTGACAGAACTGGAGAGGATCTGCAAGGAGGAATGGCAGAGGATCCCCAAATCCAGGTGTGAAAAACTTGTTGCATCTTTCCCAAAAAGACTCATCAAAAGGGGCTTCTACTAAATACTGAGCAAAGGGTCTGAATACTTAGGACCATGTGATATTTCAGTTTTTCTTTTTTAATAAATCTGCAAAAATGTAAACAATTCTGAGTTTTTCTGTCAATATGGGGTGCTGTGTGTATAATATGGGGTGCTGTGTGTACAATATGGGGTGCTGTGTGTATAATATGAGGTGCTGTGTGTACAATATGAGGTGCTGTGTGTACAATATGAGGTGCTGTGTATACAATATGGGGGGCTGTGTGTACAATATGGGGTGCTGTGTGTACAATATGGGGAGCTGTGTGTACAATATGGGGTGCTGTGTGTACAATATGGGGTGCTGTGTGTATAATATGGGGTGCTGTGTGTACAATATGGGGTGCTGTGTGTACAATATGGGGTGCTGTGTGTACAATATGGGGTGCTGTGTGTATAATATGGGGTGCTGTGTGTACAATATGGGGTGCTGTGTGTACATTAACCACTTCGTGCCCAGGCCAATTCTGACATTTCTGTCCTACATGTAAAATTCCTCATTTTTTTTTTCTAGAAAATTACATAGAACCCCCAAATATTATATATATATATTTTTAGCAAAGACCCTGGAGAATACAATGGCGGTCATTGCAACTTTTTATCTTGCGCGGTATTTACGCAGCAATTTTTCGAACGCTTTTGTTTTTGAAAAAAAAAAACAGTTTCATGCTTAAAAAAAACCCAAAACATTAAAGTTAGCCCAATTTTTTTGCATATTGTGAAAGATGAAGTTATGCCGAGTAAATAGATACCTAACATGTCACACTGCAAAATTGCACACACTCGTGGAATGGCGCCAAACTTTGGCACTTAAAAATTCCCATAGGCGACGCTTTAAAATTTTTTACTGGTTACATGTTTCAAGTTACAGAGGAGGTCTAGGGCTAGAATTATTTCTCTCGCTCTAACGTTCGCGGCGATACCTCACATGTGTGGTTTGAACACCGGTTTCATATGTGGGCGGGACTTACGTATGCGTTCGCTTCTGCGTGCGAGCACACGGGGACAGGGACACTTTAATTTTTTTTTATTGTTAATTTGACTTTTATTTTTTTAGTTTGACATTTAAAAAAAAAAAATAATTTTGATTACTTTTATTCCTATTACAAGGAATGTAAACATCCCTTGTAATAGGAATATGGCACGATCGGTCCTTTTTACAGTGAGATATGGGGTCAATAAGACCCCATATCTCACCTCTAGGCTGGGAAGCCTAAAATTAAAAAAAAAAACAAACAACGATCACCGCTTCCCAGCCGAAGCGGCGCCGTTTTTTTTAATGCAGAGGCCGGGCGTGACGTCATAACATCGCGCCCGGCCTCCGAACAATCATAGAGACTCCGGTGACCTTCTGGTCCGCCGGAAATCTCTATGATCACCATCCAGGGCCCGGCGGATCCTGTTTCCGACTCAGCGATGGAAGCGGTGAGTCGGTACAAGCACCGGAGGGCGGCGGGAGGGGGGGAGGCGTCCCCTCTCGCTGCCCGTAAGAACGATCAAGCGGCAGAACAACCGCTATGATCGTTCTTATGGTGCAGGGAATCGCCGGCGGAAAAAGCCGATATCTGAATGATGTCTGTAGCTACAGGCATCATTCAGATATAGCCCCTCAAAGTCGAGGACGTCCCAGGACGCCCTACGGGCGCGAAGTTTAATGAGGAAAAAAATGAACTTAAATGATTTTAGCAAATGGCTGCAATATAACAAAGAGTGAAAAATTTAAGGGGGTCTGAATACTTTCCGTCCCCACTGTATATGAAGGGATCTATTTCAATGAGGGGGATTGTGAAGTGAGTAAATGTATGTCTTGATCAATAGCTGCTACAACGTCAACTGAAATATGTAACTGTCATTGTTCAAAAGTTGTGGCTTGTGCATTGGAAGTCGTTGAATCTGTTCAATAAAAACTTTTTTGATTAAAAAAAATAAAATAAACACTAAATGAATAGTTTTCATTAAAAAAAATGTTGCTTACACCTGTAAAATTCAGTTATAAGCAATTATAATGTGTAAAAGAAAAAAAAATCTGGATCACCTCCCTAGCGTAGTACAGTGTTACTATGGTAACACTGTATAGCTCTGGTCACTCAAAAAAAAATTTAAAAAATGTAGCAAAAAAATATATATATATATATATATATATATATATTTTAGGAAAATTAAAAAAAAAACTAAATTTTTTTTTTACATACTTTCACAAGTCGGTGTCCCTGATCGCTGCCACGCCAGTTATATGACGACTCCGTAGCGCACTGATGACAGTATGTAAAAATAAATAAATAAAAAATTGAAAAATAAAACACTTTTTTTATTTTCTTAATTTTTCAAAAAATTATGACAAAAAAATGACAACTTCAAAAAACTCACCATGCCTCCTACTAAATACCTTGGACTGTCTACTTTCCAAAAAAAAAAGGGTCATTTGGGGGGTATCTGTACTGTCCCGGCGTTTTCAAGTTCTCAAGAAATGAGATTGACTATCGGTACATCAGGATTGGTCGATTTTCAGATATATATCCCGTAGTTTGTGGACTTTATAACTGTCCTATATACTAAATAATAGACACTGATTTGGGTTATTTTCACCAAAGAAATGGAGCAGAAAACATTTTGGCCTAAATTTATGAAAAAAAAGACTATTTATTTGTGAAATTTTATAACAGAAACCAATAAAAATGTGGGGGGTTTTTTTCCCCCAAAAATTTTCGGTCTTTTTTTGTTTATTTTGGGAAAAAAAAAAAAACAGTGGTGATTAAATAGCACCAAAAGAAAGCTTTATTTGTGTGAAAAAAATTTATAAAGATTTCTTATGTGTACATGACCGCGTAATTGTGATTCAAAGTGTGAGAGCGCTGAAAGCTGAAAATTGGTCTGGGCAGGAAGGGGGTGAAATTGCCCGGTGTTGAAGGGGTTAATGAAATGCTGATCTAGTAACAATGTTTCACTGGTCACAGGTAAGGAACAAGCTTTGCTTTGAAGCTGTAGGACCTATATGACAGCCAGGACACTAATGCCTTCTAGTGACTCCGGCATCTTCAGTATTTCTCTCACCGCAGCTTGCTGTCCCCCGAATTGTATCCCCGAGATTCGGCTCCTCGTCTATGAGGGGGATGGGAGGAATCTGCTGGTTTTTAATACTTTTATATTTGCCAGCAAATAACATTATCTTCTGCTGCAGTCACAGCTTCCCGGCATCGGAATTATTATTATTATTTTCTTTTGTGATTTTTTTTTTTGCCATCTATAAATGGTTGCTGAAAGCGCAGAGATTCCTTCTATTATCCCACACAGTTCTGGGAATGAAACACAGAGTGGCATTTATAACAGACATTTATATCTGACGATCCCTAAAGGAGAGAAGAATGCTTAAAACATAATATCATGGGGTGCAGTAAGAGTGGTAAGATGACCCCAGCGTGTCCTTCACATAAACCCCTTCTAGAAATGACAACCCAACCTAACATCCATACCCAGGACCACGGATAAGGGGGTACCAGCAGTCCTCCTGCTTTCTCTCCTCAGCAGCTGAAAGTTGGCTTCTTCTCCTCTCCTTCATGCTGGCTTTCAGCTGCAGCAGAGAGAGCCATACAGGAGATCAGTTGTAGTAATTGCCCCCTCAATGCACCCACCTTCCCTGTGAACCATATGTTCAGTGGCGGCTGGTGCTATAAAAAAAAAAATTTTGGAGGGGGGTGCAAACAAACCCCTCCAGGCAGAGACAGACAGGCACATATGTACACTCTGCTACAAGTATGGCCCAGGACTGCAGGACTCACCGCGGTCACAGCTCCACGGACATGACTCCCTGTTCACAGCTCCCCAGGCACGGCTTCCCAGGCATCAGACATGGCTCCTTGAACACAGCTCCCCGAACACAGCTCCCCGAACACAGCTCCCCTGACATGGCTCCTCGGACACAGATCCCCATACACAGCTCCCCAGACACAGCTCCCCAGACACAGCTCTCCAGACACAGCTCCCCTGACACAGCTCCCCTGACACAGCTCCCCTGACACAGCTACCCGGACATGGCTCCCCTGACATGGCTCCTCGGTTACAGATCCCCATACAAAGCTCCCCAGACACAGCTCCCCAGACACAGCTCCCCTGACACAGCTACCCGGACATGGCTCCTTGGTCACAGCTCCCCAGGCACGGCTTCCCAGGCATCAGGCATGGCTCCTCGGACACAGCTCCCCGGACACAGCTCCCCGGACACGGCTTCTCAGACACAGCTCCCCGGACACAGATCTACGGACACGGCTCCCCGGACACAGCTCCCAGGACACAGCTCCTCAGACACAGCTCCCCGGACACGGTTCCCCGGACACAGCTCCTCAGACACAGCTCCCCGGACACCGCTCCCCGGACACAGCTCCCTGGACACAGCTCCCCAGGCAAAGCTTCCCAGGTATCAGGCATGGCTCCTCAGACACAGCTCCCCGGACACAGCTCCCCTGACACAGCTACCCGGACATGGCTCGCTGGTCACAGCTCCCCAGGCACAGCTTCCCAGGCATCAGACATGGCTCCTTGAATACAGCTTCCTGAACACAGCTCCCCTGACATGGCTCCTTGGACACAGATCCCCATACAAAGCTCCCCAGACACAGCTCCCCAGACACAGCTCCCCAGACACAGCTCCCCTGACACAGCTACCCGGACATGGCTCCTTGGTCACAGCTCCCCAGGCACGGCTTCCCAGGCATCAGGCATGGCTCCTCGGACACAGCTCCCTGGACACGGCTCCCCGGACACGGCTCCCCAGACACGGCTCCCCAGACACAGCTCCTCAGACACAGCTCCTCGGGCACAGCTCCTCGGACACAGCTCCTCGGACACAGCTCCTCAGACACAGCTCCCCGGACACGGCTCCCCGGACACGGCTCCCCAGACACGGCTCCCCGGACACGGCTCCCCGGACACAGATCTCCAGACACAGCTCCCCAGACACAGCTCCCTGGACACAGATCTCCAGACACAGCTCCTGGACACAGCTCCCTGGACACAGCTCCCTGGACACAGCTCCCCGGACACAGCTCCCCAGACACAGCTCCCCGGACACAGCTCCCCGGACACAGCTCCCCAGGCAAAGCTTCCCAGGCATCAGGCATGGCTCCTCAGACACAGCTCCCCGGACACAGCTCCCTGGTCATGGCTCTCCTCCCTGGCTCCTGTGTTAACCCGGTCTGGAAACCGGAAGTAACACGATAGCCAATAGCCAATAGCGAATATTAATTCGCTATTGGCTAAATTCACAAGTTCACGCAGTGCCCCAGGCTCTAATCATGTGCTTGTACAAAAACGTTGGACCTAATTGAAACCTAGCAGTCCAGCACCCTGCACAGTGCAGTGGGGGGGGGGCACCCCTGCGCCTCTTATGGACCAGCCACCACTGTGCCTAGGCCCTGCAGTCCTTCCGGCTTCCCTCCTCTCCTTCCCGCCGGCAGCTGCAAGCACACAATAGGACCCTGCAGGATGGAGAGTGAGGGAAAGGTCCGGGAAATGTCACATTTACCAGCCCTGTCCTTTCCTGAATAAACACAATGAGTGATCGGTACCAATCACTCACTGTGTTAATTCATAACTGAAGCATAGTAAACTGTGGGGTTTTTCTTTTTCAGGGGGGGCCCATCAGGTTGGCTGTAAGGGGCACCGTGGTTTCTAACAGCAGCCCTATCCATTCTGGACCCTTAACCACTTGACCTCCGGAAGATTTACCCCCCTTCACCAGGCCATTTTTTGCGATGCGGCACTGCATTACTTTAACTGACAATTACGCGGGCGTGTGGCGCTGTACACAAATTAAATTTATGTCCTTTTTTCCCCCACAAATAAAGCTTTCTTTAGGTGGTATTTGATCCCTTCTGCATTTTGTTTTTTTTTGGGGGGGTGTAATAAAAAAAAAAGACCGACTATTTTGAAAATAAAAAAACGCAATATTTTTCTACTTTCTGTTATAAAGCACATCCAGCAAAAAAATGTACTTCCTTCATCAATTTAGGCCAATATGTATTCTGCTACATATTTTTTGGTAAAAAAAAACAAAACAATAAGCGTATATTGATTGATTTGTGAAAATTTTGCAATTGTGTTATTGCGTCTACAAACTATGGGATATTTTAATTAATGTATTTATTTTACTAGTAATAGTGTCTATCAGCGACTTATGGTGGGACTGCGATATTGCTGCGGACAATCTGACACTAACTGACACCTTGTGGGAATCCGTGACACTAATACAGTGATCAGTGCTAAAAATATACACTGTCACTGTACTAATGGCACTGGCTATTACACATCAGGGGTGCTCAAAGGGTTAACTTTGTGCCTAGCCAGTGTTTTCTAAACTGTGGGGGGGGGGGGGTGCTTTTACTAGGAGAAGACATGGATCCATGTCCCTGCTTTGCAGAGACACAGGATCTATGCCTTCCCTCCCGTCAGAACATGTGATCTGCCTTGTTTACATAGGCCGATTATAGTTCTGTGTCTCTGGCTGATGATTAGCGGGTGCCAGCGGACATAGTCCACAGTACCCACTAATCAGCTCCCGCTGTGTGTGATCACAATGGGAGTGAGCCGCCGCTGGCGCGCGTCCTACCTGTTAAAGCCGGATCGCGTATTTATCCACTTCAGCCCCGGAAGATTTGGCTGCTCAATGACCAGAGCATTTTTTTGCGATTCGGCATGGCGTTGCTTTAACTGACAATTGCGCGGTCGTGTGACGCTGTCCCCAAACAAAGTTGATGTCCTTTTTTCCCCACAAATAGAGCCTTCTTTTGGTGGTATTTGATCACCTCTGCGGTTTATATTTTTTGCGCTATAAACAAAAAAAGAGCGACAGTTTTGAAAAAAACACAAAATTTTGTACTTTTTGGTATAATAAACATCCCCGTTTTTTCTTAAAAAAGCATTTTTTTTCCTCAGTTTGGGCCGATATGTATTCTTCTACAAATTTTTGGTAAAAAAAATCGCAATAAGCGTATATTGATTGGTTTGCGCAAAAGTTATAGCGTCTACAAAATAGAGGATAGTTTTATGGCATTTTTATTATTATTTTTTTTTTACTAGTGATGGCGGCGATCTGCGATTTTTATCGTGACTGCGACATGATGGCGGACACATCGGACACTTTTTACACATTTTTGGGGTCATTTATACAGCGATCAGTGCTATAAAAAAGGGGTTAACACTAGGGGGACGATCAAGGGGTAAACTGTGTTCCCTGACTGAGTGTTGTAACTGTAGGGGGAGGGGACTGACTAGGGGAGATGACAGATGTGGTTTCTAGCTATTAGGAACTCACGATTTGTCTCTCCTCACAGAACAGAACAGGGACTTGTGTGTTTACACACACACACATCCCTGTTCTGCCTCTCGTGTCCGCGAGCGCTCGTGGATGGCGGTCATCGCGACCACCGGTCACGAGCATCGTCACCCCCCGAGAGCAGCGGGCGCGTGCACGTGACTCCGGCGGCGCGCACGCACCTGCTATCCAGCTTAAAGGAGCCAATGTATAGCTACGACAGCTCCCGGGATCGTGCCGACCCGCCGCTGTATAATGACGGTGGCTGGTTGGCAAGTGGTTATAGTAAAACTGCTATAGGGTGGCCTTAAAGTGAGTGTAAAGTCTTGTGTTTTTTTTTTTTTTTTGCTCTGTTGCAGTGATTTTGCACAGGTCAGCCCGGATCCTCCTCTTCTCGGGTCCCTCTTCGGTGTTCCTGGTCCCTCCCTCCTGTTGCCCCCCCCCCCAGCAAGCAGCTTGCTATGGGGGCACCTCAGCTGAGCTGCAGCTCCCTCTGTCCATTCAGACACGGAGCTGCTGTTCGGCCCGCCCCCTCTCTCCCCTGATTGGCTAACTGACTTTGATTGACAGCTGTGGGAGCAAATGGCACCACTGCTGTGTCTCAGCCAATCAGGAGGGAGAGTCCCGGACGGCCGAGGGACTCGTGGACATCGCTGGAGAGAGATGGGGCTCAGGTAAGTATTAGGGGGTGCTGGGGTTGCTGCTACACACAGAAGGCATTCTATGCATTAAGATAAATAAAAAACCTTCTGACTTTACAACTCCTTTAAGGGGTTAATCCAAGCATGCAGTCTGGCTGGCCAGGAAGGTGGGGGAGGGGGGCTAAGCATGCCCCCCCTTCTAAACTATACCAGGCAACATGGGAAACCACCTCCCATCCCCCTGACAAAGAACCTTGCCCCTATGTTGATGAGGACAAGGGCCTTATCCCCGCGACCCTTGCCAGGTGGTTGAGACGTCCTTTCAATTTTTTATTTTTTTTTAAAGTGTGTGCTGGGGGAGTAGCTTAGGGAGAAGGGGCAGAACTTGGAATGGGGTTGGCTTCAAATTGGAGATTGATTTTGATTAATAAATTCTGCACCTCACCCCCCTCGAGTACGTCCCACTTTGGTTAAAACTTTCCTTTTTCCCTAATCTAGCGATTCTTCCTGAGGTCCTTCCAGGCAGCTGCTTTTTATACTTTGCATGCATGGTACGGTCTATTCATTTCTATAGGGGAGCCATACTGCTGGAGGCTGCCCTGAGTACAGATACGCACAGGAATGAAAGGGGCCATGGGGTGCATGCAAAGAATGAGGAGGAGGTGGATGGGACCTTATCAGAGGGAAGATCTCTGGATCCTGGAGGGAAGTATTATCCAAGGTGGGCTGTACTCTAGGGGGATGGAGGAGGATTTTTTAAAGGACAACTTCACGGAAGGTAGAAGCCAACAATATAACTTGTCCCCATCTAAAAGTAAAAATTTACACAAATCAGCCATAACATTTTGACCACTGACAGGAAAAGTGAATAACATTGATATCTCATTACAATGGCACCTGAAATTGTGTGGGATATATTAGGCAGCAAGTGAACATGTTGTCTCTGAACTTGATGTGTTGAAAGCAGAAAAAATGGACAAGTGTAAGGATTTGAGGGACTCTGAAAAGGGTCAAATTGTAATTTTTCTAAATGTCTGGGTCAGACCTACTCCAAAACTGCAGCTCTAGTGGGATGTTCCTGGCCTGCAGTGGTCAGGAATGAGCACAAGTGTTCCAAGGAAGGAGAACCTGCCAACCGTAGAGAGGCTCATGGGGGGGCCAAGGCTCATTGATGCACATAGGGAGGGAAGGCTCATTGATGGAGGTGGGGGAGGAAGACTCATTGATGGAGGTGGGGAGGGAAGGGTAATTGATGGAGGTGGGGGAGGGAATGCACATTGATGGAAGTGGGGAGAGAAGGCTCAATGGTGGAGTTGGAGAGGGAAGGCTTATTTATGGAGGTTGGGGGGGGGGCTCATTAATGGGGGTGGGGGGTGAAAGCTCATTGATGGAGGTGGGGAGGCTCCATGATGGAGATGGAGAGGGAAGGCTTATTGATGGAGGTTGGGGAGGGAAGGTTCATTGATGGAGGTGGGGGAGGGAAAGTTCATTGATGGAAGTGGGGAGGGAAGGTTCATTGTTGGAGGTTGGGGGGGGGCTCATTGATTGAGGTGGGGAGGGAAGGCTCATTGATGGAGGTGGGGAGGGAAGGCTCATTGATGGAGGTTGGGAGGGAAGGCTCATTGATGGAGGTGGGGAGGGAAGGTTTATTAATGGAAGTGGGGAGGGAAGGCTCTATGATGGAGGTGGAGAGGGAAGGCTCATTGATGGAGATGGGGAGGGAACACTGGCCTGTTTAGTCTGATCCAATAGAAGAGCTACCGGAGCTCAAATTGCTGAAAAAGTGAATGCCGGTTCTGATAGAAAGGTGTCAGAACACACAGAGCATCGCAGTTTGTTGTGTATGGGGCTGTGTAGCCACAGACTGGTCAGGGTGCCCATGCTGACCTGAGTCCACAGCCAAAAGTGCCTACAATGAGCACATGAGCATCAGAACTGGAGCATGGAGCAATGGAAGAAGGTGGCCTGGTCTGATGAATCACGTTTTCTTTTCCATGATGTGGATGGTTGGGTGCATGTGGAGGAGATGGCACCAGAATGCACTATAGGAAGAAGGCAACCCGACGAAGGCAGTGTGATCCTTTGTCTAGTGGAGTCCATGCCTCGCTGGGTCAGGGCTGCTTTGGTGGCCAAAAGGGGACCTACTCAATATTAAGTGGATGGTCATAACGTTATGGTTGATCAATGTACATATTCCATGTATTAGGTATCCACATCCACCAAACACTTTCTGTTCTTAATAGCTGCTATTGTTCCTGATGATATCACCAGCATACGTGCCGTTTATTGGAAATCCACAGCATTCTGGTCATAACCTCATGTGAAGAACACCTATTCTGAGATGAGGTCAGAAGAAGGGATAGGAGAACTAAGCTCCAAGACATAGTTAACACCTAAGGGCCTACACCAGGCATGTCCAAAGCCCGGCCCGCGGTCCGGTTTTGAACGGTCCGCCTGCTTATCTAAACCAGCCTTTCTCAGCCAGTGTGCCGCGGGATCAGGGCTGTCAGATGAGCCCCATCCCCTGCCGAACTGTACATCGGCACTTTGAGAAGATACGTCAGCCTCAAAAGTGAAAGTAAAGTGCAGGGGAGTGTGCTGTGCTCTCTGCTTCCCCCTACAGTGCAGTACCCGGCTGAATGAGGAAGTTGGAAAGGTACAGTACTGTGCTAGAAGCTAGATTCGTTTTAAAAGGGCTTTATTCATGTGCCTGTGCATGTGTGTGTATGTGTGTATGTGTCTGTATGTGTGTGTGTGCATGTGTCTGTATGTGTGTGTGTGTGTGTGTGTGTGCATGTGTCTGTATGTGTGTGTGTGTGTGTGTGTCTGTCTGTATGTGTGTGTGTGCATGTGTGTGTGTGTGTGTCTGTATGTGTGTGTGTGCATGTGTCTGTATGTGTGTGTGTTATGGTTGCCACCTCATCCCTTTAAACCCGAACACACATTAATTACATGGGTTCTGTGGCTGATTAAGGTGGTAATTAAACTCACTTGGGGCCTTATCTGCATTTAATTAGCCTCAGAACCTGTGTAATTCATATGTGTTTGGGTTTAAAGGGATGAGGTGGCAACTCTAGTGTGTGTGCATGTGTCTGTATGTGTGTGTGTATGTATGTCTGTATGAGTGTGTGTGCATGTGCCTGTATGTGTGTGTGTATGTATGTCTGTATGAGTATGAGTGTGTGTGCATATGTCTGTATGTGTGTGTGTATGTATGTCTGTATGAGTGTGTGTGTGTGTGTGTGTGTGTATGTGTGTGTGTGCATGTGTCTGTATGTATGTGTGTGTGTGCATGTGTCTGTCTGTATGTGTGTGCCTGTATGTGTGTGTGTGTGTGTGTACATGTGTCTGTATGTATGTGTGTGTGTGCATGTGTCTGTATGTATGTGTGTGTGTGTGCATGTGTCTGTATATGTGTGTGCATGTGTCTGTATGTGTGTGCGTGTGTGTGCATGTGTCTGTATGTGTGTGTGTCCATCAGAACTGCTTTTGTAGGGCTTGTTTGTGATAGCAGCCAGGACTGCTGCTCCTCTGAAAAGCAATCCATACACAGATCACTTTTCAGAGGCATTTGACAGGCGGTAAAGAGGCATTATGTTGCCTCCTCACCACCTGTTTTAAGCCCGTCAATGCAGCATCATTATACCGCAACCATGCAATGCACACAGTTGCGGGATAGTTGCAGTGCAGCCCCATTCAGCCTCGGTATACCTCCAGCTGCAGCCACAGCATGTGAACACCCCCAGCTGCTCCCTCTGCAGCTAAATGGGGAGAAGTTGGGGGTGGTAAAAACAGCTTAATCATGTAGTTTTACTGCCCCTCCAACCTGACATGTGAACAAGCCCTTGGTTCACATCTGTGTGGCTGCGTGCTACGTGTAGGGCAGTCCATTCATTTCAATGGGCTTCCCTACCCACAAAAATGCAGGGAAAGAAGTCCCCGACCTTTTTTTTTTTTTGAATTGCACTGAGAATTAACGGTACCCCTAAAGAGCAGAGCATTCGTCTGTGTGTCGGGAACGAGCGCGACAAAGGCAAGAGAATTCTTGCTGGGCCGTGTATTAGTGCTCGAACGAACACACTTAGACCAAATTTTAATGGTTCAAAGAATGTCAGGCAAAATGGTCGGCCCTCACACATGTTCACTTCATCAAATCTGGCCCTCTTTGAAAAAAGTTTGGACACCCCTGGCCTACACCATAAAACTTAGTAAGGACTATGTTACAGGTCTTTGGAGCATTTATGAGTAATTTGCTGAATTATTGTATCGGGGTTCCAATTTTTTTGGGCAATGAAGTGGTATCATCACTGCCACTTTAAGACTAAGTAGCAATGATAAACCACCAATTGAAACATCGATGCATCTGAAACTGTTGTTGGTATTTATTGTGAACAGGTTTTATGTTCCACAACAGAAGAGAAAGGGAGGCCAATCTCATTAATTGACATTCCGAAACATTGCAAAGCTGAATTGTCTGGTGTTCTCTTCCCGGGAACACTCTGTCTCTGTTCACCGTTCTCCGCAACAAAAGCCCACAAAACAATATCCCCCTTACCGAAGTCAGAGAATGTTTTTGTGTCCGCACAATGAAGAACAGCGCTGCGGTGTGCATGATGTCGGGGTCACAACTAATGTATCATTATTTCAATAATTGCCGAGCTCCCAGGAGATACCGGACCACACATTGCATCCAAACCTCCCAACCTTCAAAAAAAGAATTCAGGCTTAAACTAAAATCTTTCTACACTACATGTGAATATTAATGCAGCAACTAGGAGTATCAGCTCTATAAAGTGTGTTTTACCTGCTAACCTTGAACGATTTGGCTTTGGTAAAAATGTTATTACAAGTTACTGTATTTTGAACCAATGGCTTGAGAGACTTGAGAGAACAATCATGTTACTGAGCCGATCCAAATGTTCTGTGGCACTCGGCAGAGGTACCCTCTGTCACCCCTGCTGTTTGCCATTGCAATTGAGCCTTTGGCGGTTTTAATTAGACAAGATTTCATTATCCATGGTAGCTGGATTCATGCTTTGGAGAAAAAAAAACCATCACTTTATGCAGACAACATGTTGCTATATTTTGCGGATTCCTCTGGCTCGTTGACCAACACCCCTATCAGTTATTGCTGAGTATGGTGGTTAGTGTGCAACTAGTGTAGGTAAATATATTTTGTGACTCTTGGTGGCCGTGTGAGTTTGTAATTAGGTCGGGTTACTGTAGGTCAGTCTGGAGGGCTCTACAGGGCAGATCCCTGGTACCTCCCCCTGGTTCTAGAAGCTTGGCAAAGCTTCTGGAAGTTAGTGGGTGAAGGCCAGGAGGTCCTGATCTGCATACTTGAGATAATCCACAATCCCCAGGCAGAAGGGCCTGGCAGGGTGGCAGGATAAGCCCTTAATTATTGTGGATCCTGGCCAGCGGGGAGTCACGTGGAAGATTGAGTGCTGGGTTTGTTGTCCTGAGGCCTGGAAGGGGGACCCGGGTCTAGGGGACTCTGCCTTCAGGCAGGAGCAGAGGAGAGGAAGGAGAGGAAGCCTAAGAGAGGAATCTCCTGTGCCTTTGGGTCTTGTGTAGAAGGCATCCTGGCTGGCATGGGAGGTTCTGAATAGCAGGAGGCCTGAACAGAAGTCTTGCCCAATGCAGCAGGAAGCAAGGAACGGTGTGAGTACCTCGGAACACCCAGGGGCATACAAGGGGAGAGAATGCCAGATGTAGCATACTTTCCAAGGACTGCATTGTGCTAAATCTCAATCCCTTGTCCTGGGGCATTCTTCAAGGCAGCCAGGTGGGCTGGTAGTATCTGCAAGCTTCAGAACTGTATGAGGTTCTGCTGAGGAGACACGATACTCCTGCATACAGTCTGGAACTTTTTGCTATTTCACTAAAGAGTACTGAGAGCTCCTGTTTCATAAAGAACTTGGCCACTGATCCATAGAGACTGTGATTATTCCGGAGGGGATACAGTTTAGGCTCTTCATTTTTGTATAAATAGAGAAGGAAGTTTGTCCTCATCTGATGTTTCTCCAAGTCAAGTTGGACATCCTATAATCCCTGTTCCCTATCCAAGTTGTTTCCCCAATAAAACAACAAAAACAAGCCCATGGACTGATTTATTGTGTCTGGATGCTGTTGTGGAAATGTTTATTAATGTATGTTGTCAGATGTCCCCCAGTGTCAGATTTGCTGTAATACGCTCATGTGAGAGTATTCGCACATACAGACGTTGGTGGAAGACCATTGGCTGCGGAAACCTGCCTGTGGACATGGCAGATCTGTTTGCTCTTCTGAGGATGTTTGTTTATGCCTCACCAAGGGACTGGCCACTCCATGGCAACCGCATTTAAACTCCTAAGGAAGCAGATCTGTGTACATGGGAACCATAGCATAACCATACAAAATTATGGCCCACTGAGCCATGATAGAGTATGACTCGTATACTCATTGGTAGCAGTGGGAATGGGCACACGATCGCGTTCAGAGCCATGTGCAGATTTATTAAAAAAGAAAAACTGAAATATCACATGGTCCTAAGTATTCAGACCCTTTGCTCAGTATATAGTAGAAGCCCCCTTTTGATCTAATACAGCCATGAGTCTTTTTGGGAAAGATGCAACAAGTTTTTCACACCTGGATTTGGGGATCCTTTGCCATTCTTCCTTGCAGATCCTCTCCAGTTCTGTCAGGTTGGATGGTAAACGTTGGTGGACAGCCATTGTTAGGTCTCTCCAGAGATGCTCTGACTGGGCCCTTCAAGAACAGTCAGAAGAGTTGTTGTGAAGTCACTCCTTCGTTATTTTAGCTGTGTGCTTAGGGTCATTGTCTTGTTGGAAGGTAAACCTTCGGCCCAGTCTGAGGTCCTGAGCACTCTGGAGAAGGTTTTCGTCCAGGATATCCCTGTACTTGGCCGCATTCATCTTTCCCTCAATTGCAACCAGTTGTCCTGTCCCTGCAGCTAAAAAACACCCCCACACCATGATGCTGCCACCACCATGCTTCACTGTAGGGTCTGTATTGGACAGGTGATGAGCAATGCCTGGTTTTCTCCACACATACCGCTTAGAATTAAGGCCAAAAAGTTCTATCTTGGTCTCATCAGACCAGAGAATCATATTTCTCACCATCTTGGAGTCCTTCGGGTGTTTTTTAGCAAACTCAATGCAGGCTTTCATGTGTCTTGCACTGAGGAGAGGCTTCCGTCGGGCCTCTCTGCTATAAAGCCCCGACTGGTGGAGGGCTGCAGTGATTGTTGACTTTCTACAACTTTCTCCCATCTCCCGACGGCATCTCTGGAGCTCAGCTACAGTGATCTTTTGGTTCTGGTCCTCCCAAACGTCTTCCATTTAAGGATTATGGAGGCCACTGTGCTCTTAGGAACCTTAAGCGCAGCAGAAATTTTTTTTGTAAACTTGGCCAGATCTGTGCCTTGCCACAATTCTGTCTCTAAGCTCTCCAGGCAGTTCCTTTGACCTCATGATTCTCATTTGCTCTGACATGCACTGTGAGCTGCACTAGTGTCTGTTCATCCATTGCAAAGCCAAAGTTGGATTGGATAGAGGAGGTTAGGTGCATAGAGTGGAGAGGAGATTGGGCATAGACACTATGGGGTCAGTCAGGAACATTAGGACATCGTCCGCATACAAACTTGAACTCCTGATCCCCCTTTAAATATTCTTTGATATTGGGGTCTAGGCTGATAGAGCGGGCCCGGGGCTCGATGGCAAGAGCAAATAGAAGTGGCGACAAGGGGCACCCTTGTCTTGTACCCCTGCCTAGTGTGAAATATTCGGAGTTGCAGCCCGGAAGTCTAATCCGTGTGCGAGCGTGGTGGTAAAGTGCCTGGAATTCATGGACAAAGGCCCCCAAGAAGCCAAATTTCTCAAGGGTCCGTTCGAGATATGGCCATAGCACGCTGTTGAATGCCTTGTAAACATCAAGGCTCAGGAGTAGCACCCTGCGTGAGTGTATTTCAGCGTCTTGTATGATGTTGGAAGCAAGTCTGATATTGTCTGTGATTTGTCTGGTCAAGATAAATCCAGTTTGGTCCGGGGTGATTAAGGAGGTAATGATATTAGAGAGTCTGTCTGCTAGGATGCAGCCAAAAATTTTCAAGTCGGTGTTGATGACCGAGATTGGCCTATAGGTTTGGGGTAGGGAGCGGTCCTTGTTGGGTTTAGGGATCAGAGACATATTTGCCATAAGCATGTCATCCGGGAAAACGTTGCCCTTGAAAATGTGGTTGAAGAGCGATTTTGGGTAGGGGATTAAGTTACCTTGAAATTTTTTATAATATGGGCCTGAGTATCCATCAGGGCCAGGGGTTTTAGAGGGTTTTAAAGATTTAATGACATTAATGAGTTCGGAATCAGAGCAAGGGGCATTCAGCTCCTGGAGGTGTTCTTGTGTTAGGGCAGGGAGCGGTAAGTCATCTAACCAAGTTTTGAGGACGGGGTCTGGGGGTGAGGATGGTGCTGAGAGCAGTTCTGTGCAGAATTTAGAGAAAATCTGCAGAACCTCTGCAGAGTGGGAGACCAAATTACTGTTGGGACTTCTTAGTTTGTATGTGTGAGGGGGTTGGATGGATTGGTTGAGCTTTTTCGCAAACATGGCTGAGGCTGAATTGCTATGTAACAGGAACTTGGCTCTCGACCATCTTAGAGATTTCTCAGTCTGTTCAGAAAGGATTTTATCTAGTTCCAATCTATAACCTATCAAGGTCTGCGGTAAGTCTGGTGATGTCTGCCAATCTTTGCTTTTTCCTATTTGCCGCTATTTGGATCAGGTGCCCTCTAATTACCACTTTATGGGTAGATCATAAGACTGTGGGAGAGATGTCATTTGTATTGTTGGTGGCAAAATATTCTTCCATGTGAAATTTGGGATACCAGAACTAGGTCCGTGAGGAGGGACTCCTTTAGTCTCCAACCAGCCACAGAAGGCTTAAGGCCTATGTGGGAGATGTTCAGGGAGACTACCTGGTGACGACCAAGGGCAGGAATGAATAGCTGCATTAGTTTGCAAGGAGTATAGGGGTATAAAACAGGTAGTCCAATCTGGAAAAGCTGTCATGGGGGTGGGAATAAAAAGTATACTCTCGGGCCCCCACATTGTGCGCCCTCCACGTGTCAACCAGATTGTGTGAGTGCAGCAGCGTTTTCAGGGTTTTGGGAAAGGCGTTGGTGGCACTGCCAGTTCTGCTTCTATCCAGTGCTGAGTGTGCCGCCAAGTTGAAGTCACCTCCAAGCAGTAAATATGGGGAGGAATATTCGTCCAGGATCTGGAAAAAAGCTTTAAAGAAGGTTGCTTGAGAATCATTAGGGGCGTACACATTAGCTATCATGACCTTCTTCCATTGCAATGAGCCTTGAAGGATGATAAACCTGCTCGCTGGGTCTTTGTAAATGCTCTCAACATCAAACAATATGTTATTTTTAACAAATATCGCCACTCCTCAGGACTTGGACCCAAACGTAGTATAATGCCCTAGGCCCAGTGGCATAGCGTGGGTTGTCAGCGCCCGGGGCAAGGCAAGTAATTTGCGCCCCCCCTAACCTGTGGACTTTTAGCACTCCCTGAGTCCTGTCCCTTCCCTTCCTACAATAGTACTAACCAACCTGATTCCTATACTGACCACTACACTCTACTGTCCACTACACTGACCACTATACTACACTGACTACTATACTGTCCACTACACTATACTGCTCACTACACTGACCGCTATACTGTCCACTACACTGACCGCTATACTGTCCACTGCACTCTACTGTCCACTACACTGACCACTATACTACACTGACTACCATACTGTCCACTACACTATACTGCTCACTACACTGACCGCTATACTGTCCACTACACTGACCACTATACTGTCCACTACACTATACTGCCCACTACACTGACCGCTATACTGTCCACTACACTATACTGTCCACTGCACTGACCACTATACTGTCCACTACACTATACTGCCCACTACACTACCCACTACACTATACTGTCCACTATACTGACCTCTATACTGTCCACTACACTATCCACTATACTGACCACTACACTGTCCACTATACTGTCCACTACACTGACCACTATATTGTCCACTATACTATACTGTCCACTATACTATACTGACCACTACACTGACCACTATACTGTCCACTACACTATACTGCCCACTACAGTATACTGACCACTATACTGTCCACTACACTGACCACTATACTGACCACTATACTGTCCACTACACTATACTGCCCACTACACTATACTGACCGCTATACTGTCCACTACACTGACCACTATACTGCCCACTACACTATACTGTCCACTATACTGCCCACTACACTATACTGACCTCTATACTGCCCACTACACTATACTGACCTCTATACTGTCCACTACACTATACTGACCACTATATTGTCCACTATACTATACTGTCCACTACACTATACTGACCACTATACTGTCCACTATACTGCCCACTACACTATACTGAACACTATACTGCCCACTACACTGACCGCTATACTGTCCACTACACTATACTGTCCACTACACTGGCCACTATACTGACCACTACACTATACTGGCCACTATACTGTCCACTATACTGCCCACTACACTATACTGACCACTATACTGTCCACTACACTATACTGCCCACTACACTGACCGCTATACTGTCCACTACACTATACTGTCCACTACACTGGCCACTATACTGCCCACTACACTATACTGCCCACTACACTGACCGCTATACTGTCCACTACACTATACTGTCCACTATACTGCCCACTACACTATACTGCCCACTACACTGACCGCTATACTGTCCACTACACTATACTGTCCACTACACTATACTGACCTCTATACTGCCCACTACACTATACTGTCCACTACACTATACTGTCCACTACACTATACTGACCTCTATACTGCCCACTACACTATACTGTCCACTATACTGCCCACTACACTGCCCACTACACTATACTGCCCACTACACTATACTATCCACTATACTGACCACTATATTGTCCACTACACTATACTGACCACTACACTATATTGTCCACTACACTATACTGACCACTACACTACACTGTCCACTATACTGCACTGACTACTTTACTGTCCACTACACTATCCTACCTACAGTATTCCTATACTGACCACTACACTGCATGACTCTAGCTGCTCTTCTACTCACTCTCTCTCTGGTTGGCCACTCCCTCTTCCCAGACTGTGTCCCCCCCGGGCCAGCAACACGACTCTCATCACGAGGGAGTCTCACCTTTTCTTCTTTGTTTCCCATCGGTCTGGAGGAGAGCAGGAGGAGGAGACAGCGGCGGATCACAATCTTGAATTTTTGTGTCCCCCGCACTCCGCCATGTTCAGTCTCCGGCGCCTTGTGATTGGGTGTATGGGGTCATGTGCGGCGGCAGGGCCGGCCTGTTAACACTCGCGCTTGCTCCTGGAGTCCCGCCTCCGCACATGACCCCATTTACCCAATCACAGGGTGCCGGAGACTGAACATTTGCAGAGGCGGGACTCCAGGATGTACTGCGATCATGGACAGGCCAGCCGCGCCGCCGCACATGACCCCATACGGCCAATCACAGGGCGCCGGAGACTGAACATGGCGGCCAGAGCGTGGGGACACAGGGCAGTGAATTTAGGAGGAGGCAGCCAGTAGTCACACACTGGCGCGGAATTGCGCCCCCCTAAATGTTGCGCCCGGGGCCACGGCCCCCTCTGCACCCCCCACGCTACGCCACTGCCTAGGCCATATGATCTTTTCAAAGTATGTGGAGTGATTGGCCTCTGAGAAATGGGTCTCCTGTAGGAGGATGATGTCTGCATTTAAGCGTTTATAAGTTTTAAAGGCTTTTTTCCTTTTTTGTGGGGACTTAAAACCCCTGACATTGTGGGAAGTAACTCTAATACCCATTTTAAATGAAGGTGGCTATATAGGCATGGATGATTGGGGGAGGGTCCCAAGGAGCAGTCTGCCGGGAACTTCCACCCGGGTGGGGTGAGAGCACCCAGATCATGAAGTGAGTTTGTAATATCCATAAGAGGGCTGTATATAAATTGAGCCATAAGGGCAATAATACCCAATACTGCGTAGTTAGTGCAATCAAATAAAAAAGTCCCGTAACCAAAAAAGACAGAAACAAAATACATAATGAGAAAAAAATAAATAAACCATTGGGGTCGGGAGGGGTAGACCTTCCCGACAATAGGATAATGTAATAACTTGTCAGGTATAAAACTTCCTGAACAGTAGGACAATAGTGTCCAACACTCTTGACAACCTGCTGGGAAACAAAGAAACCCAAAAGTTATGTTCTAGAAAAAAGAGTAAATACGCCTTCAACCCTCTTTTTCCTCTCCTGTGGGTTTTAGCAAGAGTGGGGGGACAACCAAACTGACACTGCTGTGCACCGGCACAGCGGGAAGCTGTCAGGTAGAAAAATGGTACAGAGAGGAGTAAATGTTCCGCAAGGAGGGGGGGGGGTGTGAGGCTCAGATAATGAAAGGAGCCTGTCAGTTGTCACCTACCCCGTGTGTGTCAGTGGTACTCCTCAACCGTCAGGTGTAGTCCCATGTCCTGAAGAAAGAAAAAAGGTGTTGGGTCTGGAACAAGTGGAAAGTGGTGTTAGGTCAGTTTATGCGATCCCTGAGATCTTGCCTCTGTCTTCTGCGATCCCTCTGTGGTGAAGGGGTTGCCCAGATGGCTGAGGGGCGGGGGATGGAGGGCATCCTAGGAAGATCCTCTTTAGCCAATAGACCCAGCTTAACCAGGAGCTCTTTCCCTTCTTGAATGGTGACCACTGTGTATGTAGTTCCATTATGTGGGACTTGGGGTTTAAAAGGGAATCCCCACCTATTCCGGATTCTAGCCTCTTGGAGTTGTCCCCTTGTTAAAGGAGGCTTCCAGATTCCGATAAGCCCCCCGCCCGCAGACCCCCACAACCACTGGGCAAGGGTTGTGGGGATGAGGCCCGTGTCCCCATCAACATGGGGACAAGGTGTTTTGGGGGGCTACCCCAAAGCACCCTCCCCATGTTGAGGGCATCTGGCCTGGTACGATTCGGGGGGGCGCTCTCCCGTCCCCCCCTCTTTTCCTGCGACCTGCAAGGTTGCATGCACGGATAAGTCTGGTATGGATTTTGGGGGGACCCCTACGGCATTTTTTTTAAATGTTGGTGCAGGGTTCCCTTTAAAATGGTCTGGTATGGATTTTGGGGGGACCCCTACACCATTTTTTAAAAAAAATTGGCGCAGGTTTCCCCTTAATTTCCATATCAGACCGGAAGGGCCTGGTATGGATTTTAGGGGGTCCTCCACGCAATTTTTTTTTAAATTTTGGTTCGGGGGTTCCCCTTAATATTCATACCAGACTCAAAGGGACTGGTAATGGACTGGGGGGGGGGGATCCCACGCTCTTTTTTTCAATGAGTTTTATCTATACTGTCGAGACCCGACAATTCATTACAGCCGCGATCAGTTTTAAATGACAATTTTTCCTTTAGAAATGTCATTTTGCTGTGGTATTGTTCTAAACACAGGGAAAATGCGCCACTTTACAGGCATACTATAGACACCCCCCAGGCATGATATTTAAAGGAATATTTCATTTTTATTGTTTCACTTTAAACATTAAAAAAATCACTGCTCCCGAAACGTCTGTTCTTAAAACTTTTTTTGCATTGATACATGTCCCCTGGGGCAGGACCCGGGTCCCCAAACACTTTTTATGACAATAACTTGCATATAAGCCTTTAAAATGAACACTTTTGTTTATTCATGTTCGTGTCCCATAGACTTTAACGGTGTTTGTGTGTTCTGCCGAATTTTTTGCCTGTTCGCATGTTCTGCTGCGAACCGAACAGGAGGGTGTTCGGCTCATCCCTACCCCCTATCGGTGTTCCAACACTTCATCCCTCATATTGACCTAATCCTTTGGAAGTCCAGAGGACTTACACACAAAGGAGCTATACCATGGCACTTCTCTCCATAACTTCGGATATCTATACTCACATTTCAATCTCCCTCTCTACACTCACTTTACCTATATGCAGATTCGGTCATTTCTCTTGAAACACCCCTTGCCTTACATCCCCTACCTATATTTAGAGCTGCCAGCCTTGATATCTAAGTTTTTTCAAGACGTAAAGTGCCCACTAAAGCCGCGTACACACGAGCGGAATGTCCGACAGAAAAAGTCAGACGGAATCTTTCCATCGTCTATTCCAATCAGGTGTAGGCCTCATCGGACTTTCTTTTTTAAAAATTCTGACGGACTTAGAAATAGAACATGTTCTAGATATTTCTGATGGAACCAATTCCTATCGGGAAAACTGCTCGTCTGTATGCTGTTCCGACGTACCAAAAATGACGCATGCTCTGAAGCAAGTACGAGACGGAAGCTATTGGCTACTGGATATTGAACTTCCTTTTTCTAGTTGCGTCATACGTGCTGTACGTCACCGCGTTCTGGACGGTCGGACTTTGGTCGGACTTTGGTTTGACCGTGTGTAGGCAAGACCGCTTGAATGGAATTCCGTCGTAGTTCCGTCGGAGAAACCTTCGGAGTTTATTCCGACGGCAAAACCGGTCGCGTGTACGCGGCATAAGAGGAATTTCCCTATTCTACAACATTTGTAACGCCCAAGATTCCTTCTCAAAATCCACAACTATTCTCAAGTGGGAAGAAACCTTGGGCATGGTATTTCCAGATAATAGTTGGCAGTAAGCCTTCACTACCACATATGCCGCATCCAAATGTATGAACTATTGGTAACACTTTAAAAAAAACTGTGCACTCATGGTACCTTACTCCATACACGCTCTCTAAGTTCTACCTTTCCCAGTCAGCTCTTTGCTTGCGAAATTGTGTAGAAACTGCTCAGCTCTATCACACTTTGTGGTCATGCAAATCAACACGTTCATTTTGGAACAAAATCTTCTCTATCCTATCAGATATTTGTGACCAAAACATTCTGCCTAACCCTGAGTTAGCCATACTACACCTAAACATCCACAAATTTTCAGACAAAATGAGAGTAGCGATATTACAACTTCTCCTGGCAGCGAAGCTCACTATTATGAGACTATGGAAAACATCCAACTCCCCATCTCCCTCTGATGCCACCACTACTCTCAACCATCAGTGCGAGATGGAGAAACTGCTGGCGATCACCGACTCACTGAAATGTTTAGAGAAAAATGGGCCATATGGCTGTCTAACTAAATGTACAACTAAAGTCTGACTAATTTGCATTCTAGTCCATGCTCTATTCCTCTCCATTACACTATCATATGGTGACTAGCCAGAATCCTCTTTCTTTCTTTCTTCCTACCTCTTCTTTATATCCCCTTCTTCCCCTTCCCCCACCTATGCCCTTCCCCTTTTCTTTATTTTCTTTCCCCCAGTTTATTCCTTTAAAGCTACAGTGAATACAGCTCATCAGTGTACATCAAGTGCCTTGCATGTTAGTTAGTTTTTCTCTCCTATGTTTTTATTAGCTTGATATATTTGGGCCTACCCAGTTATGAGGTTTTATGTATTAACGATGTATCCCTTAACAGCTATTGTGTGCTTTGTGATTGTACCACTTTGTTCTGCTTCAATAAAAACATATCGACAATAAAAAAAGAAAAAGTGTCTAATCTGTAGATATTTATAGAACTCTGTTCTGGGGAGAGCATAATTCTTTTGGAGGAATGAGAAGGAGCAAAATGGAAGCTCTTTTGTCAGAGTCCAAGGTGACTATGTCATTCTCAATCCATATGGAGATGACTCGGGGGGGGGGGGGGAACAAAAAGCTGGGGGGAAATTAGGGTCCCCTAAAAAGGAAGATAGTTTAGTTTGGGTGGTAGCAGTGAGAATTTTGTTCTATACAAAGACCATATATGGAGCGATTGACCAACCACCGCGTTAAGAGGTGATAGGTCTTTAGGGCGAGCAGAGCCCAACCATAGCAGGCCCAGAAGGTAGTATGGATCAATGGAGGTTCTTTCAAAGTGAAGCTATAGGACATTAGATGGCAAGGCATGCCACTGCGCCAGTTGGACCAGTCTGGCTGAAAGGAAATACATCCATAGATTCGGTAACCCTAGTCCTCCTAGGGCCTGTGGTCTGTACACCAACTGCTCAACCAGACAAGGTTTCTTAGATGAACTTATTCACCTCTCTTTGAGTCACCTGTATGGTCTGGCGTGAGATGTATAGTGGGAGCGCCCAAAAATAAAAATCGTTTTGGGAATACAGACATCTTCACTGCCTGGACCCTGCCCAAGAAGGAGATGCGGTACGGAGTCCATGTATGCATTGGTTGCCTGATGTGGGAGAACACCTGTGAGTAATTAGAGTAGTACATATTGCGGAGAGATGGGGCTAGTCTAATGCCCAAGTATGAGAGTGTTTCCCCACTCCAGGCAAAACCAAATTTAGCTCGAATGCCCAAAATCGAGGTCTGGGAGAAATGAATCGGGAGTGCAGAACATTTGGAAAGATTGTCCCCTCAGACCCAACAAGCTGCGGAAGGTATGTAGTATGGAGACCAAGTCAGTTAAAGTGACCACTGGATCTGATAAAAATAATAGGATGTCATCTGCGTACATGCTCAGCTTGAACTCTTGGTCTCTCTTTACATAACCTCTGATGTTAGAGTCCAGGCAGATAGATCGGGCCAGGGGTTCAATAGCCAATGCAAATAGGAGAGGGGACATCCCTGACTTGTTCCACGCACAAGAGTGAAGTAATCCGAACTGCAGCCTGGAAGTTTTACGCAAGTGCTTGGACTGTGATACAGAGCCCTGAAGCAGTGCTCAAAAACTCCCTGAAATCCAAATTTCCTAAGAATAATTTCCAAGTAGGGCCATAATACACTCAATCAAAAGCCTTGCTGGATACCAAGACTCAATAATAATACCTTCTGAGAAAAGAGGTCTGCATCTTGTATAATGTTAGAGGCCAAATGGATATTATCTGTAATCTGTCTGGTAGGAATAAATCCAGTTTGAACTGGGGAAATTAATGAGGTAATAATGGAGGAAAGCCTATCTGCCAAAAGGCGTCCAAAAATCTTTAGGTCTTTGTTGATTACTGAGATAGGACGATAGTTTTGTGGGAGGGTATGATCCTTATTTGGTTTAGGGATCAGGGACAGATTAGCCATAAGCATATCATCAGGGGAAATGTGATCTTTAAGATTAAAATTAAATACATTTTTATGTACTAAGTGGCTAGAGAATTTTTTTTATAATAGGAGGCCGAAAAACTGCCTGGGCCAGGGGCCTTAGAAGGTTTCAGAGAGGCTATTTTAGTTTGGATCTCGTCTTCAGTGCAGGTGGCATTCAGGGCCTGTATCTGATCTTCCGACAATGTCGGGAGAGAGAGAGACGGCGTCTAGCCAAGACGTAGATGTGGAACAAGGCGGGGTAGATGGTGGGGACAAGAGGTCCTGGTAAAATTTAGATAAGATCTTGAGCACTTCTGTAGGATGAGAAATTATATTCCCCTCAGCACTTCTAAGTTTGTAGGAGCACGGAAGCTGAATAGACTGATTGAGCTTCCTTGCAAACATGGCAGAAGCCGAGTTGCTTTGTAATAAAAAACGAGCCTTCGATCTCAAATATTTCTCAGTATGCTCAGAGAGAAGCGTGTATAGTGCCATTCTCTTCTGGTTTATCTGTCTTAAAAGGTCCAGAGTGGTTTTGACTATGGAGGTGATAAATCCAATTCCTGAGCGAGACTGGTAACTTCCACCAACTTATGTCTCTTCTTTTCAGTAGCTAGTGCTATTAATTGACCTCGTGTTACCGCCTTGTTTGCCGCCCAAAGGGGGGTAGGGGGGATATTTCCCATATTGTTACTATGGAAATATTTGTCTAAGTGGTCTGACATCTTAGCCACTAGATCTGGGTCAGAGAGAAGTGAGTCATTAAGGCGTCATTCTGCAGTAGCAGGTGAGAGGCCTATATGGGAGATTGTGAAGGAGACTATATGATGATCAGACTAAGGACAGGGATGTATGACAGCCATAGTGAAAGTGAGAATAGTAAGTATACTCTCGGGTACCCACATTGTGTGCCGCCAAGAATCTAGGAGCTAATGGGAACTGAGCAAGCTATTCAAGGTCTTGGGGAAGGCATTAGCGGTACTTACAACTTCTGTCCAGTACGGAGCGCACCACCAAAAATTTTAATTAGAATTAAAATCTCCTCCAATTAATATATGTGGAGAGATATTTATCCAGGACCTGGAAAAATGTTTTAAAGAAAGCGGCATGTGAATCATTTGGAGCATATACATTGGTTATTGTAATGGCCTTACCATGCAGAGAACCTTGGATAATCTAAAACCTTATAAACATGTTGTACATCTTATAATACTGTATTACTGATAAATATCGCTACTCCCCGAGATCTGGACCCATAAGTAGTGAAATAGCCCTGTTTAAATGAACAATCATTGTATTTAGGGTGGTTCGTTTCAGGAAAATGAGTCTCCTGAAGGAGCAAGATATCAGCCCCCATATGTTTATAAGCTTTAAAAGCCTTCTTTCACTTGTGGGGTGAATTAAAGCCCCTGATGTTGTGCGATATTATCTTCATACCCATGATAAGGCATGAGATCCTGCTTCTCTGAACCATGGGAGCAATACAGTCTATGGATAGTGTACACTAATCATGGGGTACTTTGTTGCAGTAAGTGGGCTTAAGCACCATATAGCAATATGGTGTGACCAAATCCCCATATTTTTTGATAATGTTTTTTGAAAAGGTCTAGGTGTTTTAAATAAGCCTTGCAGGAGGTAAATGTCTTTTTTGCATGTGTGCGCTGTAATATTTTGTTCAGAGTCAAATGGAGTTGGGGGGGGGGGGATAGACCACCCTCCAACTAGAAGAAATTACTTTAAAAAAAGACTATTAGGTCCAAAACTCTTACTTATAGTCTGAGGTTTGTAACAAAACCAAATGATAAAGGTTAAAGAACCCTTAAGTGACTAATCATGCCTGATAAAGGGGTCTAAGCAATGGAATAAGGCCTAGACCCTAAGCTTCCTTGTATGAAGAGTGGGGGATCAACCAGGCGGGTGCAGCTAGACTTGGTTGCAGCAAAGTTGAATTGAAGAACATAAACTTTGTGGTGACATGCCAACAAGCAGAATACTCAGCCAAAGGGATGGACCCAGCAGCGGGTCAGAGCAAGGAGTTTCCATTTTAGTCAGATAAATCCCTGAGTTCTTGACGTTGTCGCCTGCGATCTCTTTGTGGAGAAGGGATCGCCCAAATAGCTGACGGGCATAGAGTGGAAGAAATTCTGGGCAAGTTATCCGGGGCCCAAAGGCCAAGCTTGACAAGTAGAACTTTTCCTTCTGGCAAAGTGTTGACTGTATAGGTAGTGTAATTGTGAGGTACCAGTAGTTTAAAGGGGAATTCCCATCTGTACTGACAGACTGCAGCACTGTGGTCACCTGTTTCATCCTGTGAGGTTTGTCAAGAGTAGCAGGAGACAGGTCAGGGTACAGCTGTATCCTGGTTTCATCCAGTTGGATATTGGGAGTGTTGTGAGAAGCCTGTAGTATCTCCTCTTTAATGAGATAGTCTTTGAGACATAGTACAATGTCTCTAGGTAGCTTATCATCAGGTGGCTTGGGGTGCAATGCCCTATGAATCCTGTTACAGGCGAAAACAGCATCTGGGGTCTCTGGTAATAATGGCTGAAACAGTCGTTGTACCACGGAAAGCAATTCTGTGACTGACTCTGGAACCCCTCTCACTCTATTGCACCTGTTTCTATTATATATTTATTATTGCACCTGTTTCTATTATCTAGGTCTTCTAGATGGGCTTGGAGCTGGGCAACGGTATCTGAGAATGTCTTATGGTCTTTGCGGAGGTCAGTGTAGGCCAACTGCAACTTGTCATGTTTGGTCTCAAGGATGTCAGTTCTGCCTCCTAAAGCCACCAGCTCCTGAGTCAAGGTGTTTGTGGACTTGTGCAGTGCAGTCTGAAACGTTTCCGCTAGTTTCACATATAGTACATGGCCGACAGGCTTTCATCTAAGTCCGCCTTTGTAAGCTAGACCGGGTACTCACTGTCTCCTGATGATTGAGCTTGAGAGGCGGCAGGACGCCATCTTGAGACATCCTGCTCTGCTCCTGACCCCGAAGAAGGTAGGTCGTAAGGGATCTCTGAGCTGGCTTCCTACAGCAAGACTTGGGTGTCGGCATGCACCAAGTGCTCCACCAGGGGTGTGGGTATTAGAGGATGAGAAATAGGGGCTATATGCCCCTAAAGGAAGCTGCAAAAGTCACTGCCACCTTCGGAGCTCTGGCTACAAACGTCTGTCCAGCTTCGCACAGCGCATGCAGTATTTATACATTGGCCTGTGGTTACACTCTTCTGAGTCCTGTGCCCTGTTAAATACCTAATCCTGCATGATATGCACTCCTGAACCCTGTGCAATACCTAATCCTGAACCCTGTGCTATGTGAGTTACACATTCCTGTACCTTGCACCCCATTTGATTCCCAGTTCTTAGCCTTTGCCACACCTGATATTTGACACTGCACATGAAGTTGTATGGAGAAAGGAGGAGTTACCCTGTTTCCCCTAAAATAAGACCTAGCGTGATTGCCGGTGATGGCTGCAATATAAGCCCTACCCCCCAAATAAGCCCTAGTTAAAAATTATTTTCGGGGTAGGGCTTATATTGCAGCCATCACTGACAATCTAGCTAGGTCTTATTTTGGGGGAAACAGGGTAGTCCCTGCATCTATTCTCTGCCCTGTATACAGTACATAGATTAGTCTCAAAATGATTGTGTCATTGAATATATAAATGAAGAGCCCGTGTGTTAGTGGAATGATTCAGAACCCGATACGTGTCGGGCTTAGCTTACATGTGCGTCACGGCGGATTCTGATCAACAGATTCCACACAATTACACTGTCAAGGAAATAATTGATTTCACACAAGAAAAATGAGAATCTATGAAATATGGATGGTGAATTCCATGATAAACCTTTCCTGGAAGGAGTCGGATGGTTCTGGGACATAATTACCAGAATATTTTGAACTTTACATATCACAGCATCACTGACTCATAGAACATTCTAACATTGACAATGACATTTTCCTATACCACGGAAGAATAGATGTGAGGGGATTTTTAATTACTTGGACATATCTTTTTCTCATGCTGAATATTCTTAGAGGATAATGCCATCGTATGGGGTCGGTCTATCTATTTGCTAATAATATCATGAGCAGCAAGTCCTATTACTATGAGGAAATATCACCCAGGTGCAAAGAATGAGGGTCCTCCTAGACAGCCCAGAAATTGAACACTCAGGGCCCATTTAGTTCTCTATGGCACATTAATGCAAGCTACAGTGCCCTGAAAAAGTATTCATACCCCTTGACATTTTTCACATTTTGTCAAGTTACAACCAAAAACATAAATGTATTTTATTGGGATTTAATGTGATGGACCAACACAAAGGGGCACATAATTGTGAATTGGAAGGAAAATGATAAAATGTTTTCAACATTTTTTACAAATAAATATGTGAAAAGTGTGGGGGGGGGCATTTGTATGGCGCCCCCCTGAGTCAATACTTTGTAGAACCCCTTTTCTCTGCAATTACAGCTGCAAGTATTTTTGGGGATGTCTCTACCAGCTTTGCACATCTAGAGAGCAGGCATGTACTGGCCATCGGGACTACCGTTGGCTCAGTGTGCCGGTCAGGTGCAGTCCTGGAGCCGCTCCTCTCGCACAGGGAGTGATCGCGATTTCACTCCTGTCAGGAGGAGCAGCTTCCGTCACTTGCTGGAGAGAGCATTAGGCTTTCTGCTCCCTCCAGCCTGCAGGGGGAGATAGACAGCCGGCAGACTTTCCTTCCTCTCTCCCATTATCACTTGTTATCACATGACTGGAGAGAGGAACGAGAAGCTGCCTTCAAAACTGTGAGTACATGTTGGAGGGGGAGGAGAGGGAGGACATTCTGATGTGAAGGGGGCTGCTGATGGGGACTCTCTGATGTGAAGGGGGTTTCTGATGGGGACACTCTGATGTGAAGGGGGCTGCTGGTGGGGACTCTCTGATAGGGACTCTCTGATGTGAAGGGGGCTGCTAATGGGGACTCTGATGTGAAGGGGGCTGCTGATGGGGACTCTCTAATGTGAAGGGGCTGCTGATGGGGACACACTGATGTGAAGGGGGTTGCTGGTGGGGACTCTAATGTGAAGGGGCTGCTGATGGGGACTCTCTGATGTAAGGGGGACGCTGTTGGGGACACTCAAAATTTAAGTGGGGCGGTCATGATGAAGTCCAGGGCCAAAATTTTGTCCCAGTCCAGCCCTGCTAGAGAGGGACATTTTTGCCCATTCTTCTTTGCAAAATAGCTCAAGCTCTGTCAGATTGGATGGAGAGCGTCTGTGAACAGCAATTTTCAAGTCTTGTCACAGATTCTCAATGTGATTTAGGTCTGGACTGTGACTGGGTCATTGTAACACATGAATATGCTTTGATCTAAACCATTCCATTGTAGCTCTGGCTATATGTTTAGGGTCGTTGTCCTGCTGGAAGGTGAACCTCCGCCCCGGTCTCAAGATTGCCCTGTATTTGGCTCCATCCATCTTTCCATTAACTCTGACCCTGCTGAAAAAAGCATCCTCACACCATGATGCTGCCATCACCATGTTTCACGGTGGTGATGGTGTGTTCAGGGTGATGTGCAGTGTTAGTTTTCTGCCACACATAGCGTTTTGCTTCTAGGGCAAAAAGTTCAATTTTGGTCTCATCTGACCAGAGCACCTTCTTCCACATGTCCCTTAGACACTGTGCACCTCCTCTGCTCTACTGACATCATCCACTGCCCTACTGACACCGTCCTCTGCTCTACTGACACTGTCCACTGCCCTACTGACACCGTCCACTGTCCTACTGACACCATCCACAGCTCTACTGACACCGTCCACTGTTCTACTTACACTGTCCACTGCTCCTACTGACACTGTCCATGGCCTTACTGACACCGTCCACTGCTCTACTGACACTGTCCACTGTCCTACTGACACCGTCCACAGCTCTACTGACACTGTCTACTGTCCTACTTACACTGTCCACTGCCTTACTGACACAGTCCACTGCCGTACTGACACCATCCACTGCTCCACTGAACCCTCCTCTGCTCTACTGACACCATCCTCTGCTCTACTGACACCATCCACTGCCCTACTGACACCATCCACTGCCCTACTGAACCCTCCTCTGCTCTACTGACACCGTCCACTGCACTACTGATACCGTCCATTGTCCTACTGACACCATCCACAGCTCTACTGACACCGTCCACTGTTCTACTTACACTGTCCACTGCCTTACTGACACCGTCCACTGCCCTACTGACAACGTCCACTGCCCCACTGACACGGTCCATTGCCCTACTGACACCGTCCTCTGTCCTACTGACACCATCCACAGCTCTACTGACACCATCCACTATTCTACTTACACTGTCCACTGCCTTACTGACATCGTCCACTGCTCTACTGACACCATCCTCTGCTCTACTGACACCGTCCACTGCTCTACTGACACCGTCCACTGCTCTACTGACACGTCCACTGTCCCACTGACACGGTCCATTGCCCTACTGACACCGTCCTCTGTCCTACTGACACCATCCACAGCTCTACTGACACCATCCACTATTCTACTTACACTGTCCACTGCCTTACTGACATCGTCCACTGCTCTACTGACACCATCCTCTGCTCTACTGACACCGTCCACTGCTCTACTGACACCGTCCACTGCTCTACTGACACGTCCACTGTCCTACTGACACTGTCCACTGCCTTACTGACACTGTCCACTGCTCTACTGACACCATCCACTGCTCTACTGACACCGTCCACTGTTCTACTTACACTGTCCACTGCCTTACTGACACCGTACACTGCTCTACTGACACCATCCTCTGCTTTACTGACACTGTCCACTGCTCTACTGACAATTTTAACTGCTCTACTGACACAATCCTCTGCTCTACTGACACTGTTCACTGCCTTACTGACACCGTCCACTGTCCTACTGACACCGTCCACAGTTCTACTGACTCCGTCCACTGTCCTACTTACACTATCCACTGCCTTACTGACACTGTCCACTGCTCTACTGACACCATCCACTGCTCTACTGAAAACATCCTCTGCTCTACTGACACCGTCCACTGGTCTACTGACACCATCCACTGCTCTACTGACACCGTCCACTGCTCTACTGACACCATCCACTGCTCTACTGACACCGTCCACTGCTCTACTGACACCATCCACTGCTCTACTGACACCGTCCACTGCTCTACTGACACCATCCACTGCTCTACTGACACCATCCACTGTCCTACTGACACCGTCCACCGCTTTATTAACACCGTCCACTGCTCGACTGACATATTTACATAGTAGGTGAGATTGAAAAAAGACACAAATCCATCAAGTCAAACCTATGTGTGTGATTATATGTCAGTATTACATTGTATATCCCTGTATGTTGAGGTAGTTCAGATGCTTATCTATAAGTTTCTTGAAACTATCGATGCTCCCCCGCTGAGACCACCGACTGTGGAAGGGAATTCCATATTCTTGCCACTCCTACAGTAAAGAACCCTCTACGTAGTTTAAGGTTAAACCTCTTTTCTTCTGATTTTGTGTGGCCACGAGTCTTGTTAAACTCCCTTCTGCGAAAAAGTTTTCTCCCTATTGTAGGGTCACCAGTCCAGTATTTAAACATTGAAATCATATCCCCTCTCAAGCGTCTCTTCTCCAGAGAGAATAAGTTCAGAGTTCACAATCTTTCCTCATAACTAATATCCTCCAGACCCTTTATTAGCTTTGTTGCCCTTCTTTGTATTCGCTCCATTTCCAGTACATCCTTCCTGAGGACTGATGCCCAGAACTGGACAGCATACTCCAGGTGCGGCCGGACCAGAGTCTTGTAGAGCGGGAGAATTATCGTTTTATCTCTGGAGTTGATCCCCGTTTGGATGCCAATATTCTGTTTGCTTTGTTAGCAGCAGCTTGGCATTGCATGCCATTGCTGAGCCTATCATTTACTAGGACCCCCAGGTCCTTTTCCATTCTAGATTCCCCCAGAGGTTCTCCCCCCAGTGTATAGATTGCATTCATATTTTTGCCCCCCAGATGCATTATTTTACATTTTTCTACATTGAACCTCATTTGCCATGTAGTTGCCCACCTCTCTAATTTGTTCAAATCTTCTTGCAAGGTTTACACATCCTGCGGAGAAGTTATTGCCCTGCTTAGCTTAGTATCGTCTGCAAATACAGAGATTGAACTGTTTATCCCATCCTCCAGGTCGTTTATAAACAAATTAAATAGGATTGGTCCCAGCACAGAACCCTGGTGAACCCCACTACCCACCCCTGACCATTCTGAGTACTCCCCATTTATTACCACCCTCTGAACTCGCCCTTGTAGCCAGTTTTCAATCCATGTACTCACCCTATGGTCCATGCCAACGGACCTTATTTTGTACAGTAAACATTTATGTGGAACTGTGTCAAATGCTTTTGCAAAATCCAGATACACCACGTCTACGGGCCTTCCTTTATCTAGATTGCAACTCACCTCCTCATAGAAGGTTAGTAGATTGGTTTGGCAAGAATGATTCTTCATGAATCCATGCTGATTACTGCTAATGATATCGTTCTTATTACTAAAATCTTGTATATAGTCCCTTATCATCCCCTCCAACAGTTTACATACTATTGATGTTAGGCTAACTGGTCTGTAATTCCCAGGAATGTATTTTGGGCCCTTTTTAAATATTGGTGCCACATTGGCTTTTCTCCAATCAGCTGGTACCATTCCAGTCAGTAGACTGTCTGTAAAAATTAGGAACAATGGTCTGGCAATTACTTGACTGAGTTCCCTAAGTACCCTCGGATGCAAGCCATCTGGTCCCGGTGATTTATTAATGTTAAGTTTCTCAAGTCTAATTTTAATTCTGTCCTCTGTTAACCATAGAGGTGCTTCCTGTGTTGTGTCATGAGGATAAACACTGCAGTTTTGGTTACTGAAGCCCCCCGATTCCCCCGTGAAGACTGAGGAGAAGAATAAATTCAATATCATCAATATTCATCTCCCCATCCTTTGTAAACAGATGTCCTTCCTCATTCTTTATGGGGCCAATATGGTCTGTCCTCCCTTTTTTACTGTTTACATACTTAAAGAATTTCTTGGGATTTTTTTTTGCTCTCCTCCGCTATGTGTCTTTCATGTTCTATCTTAGCCGTCCTTATTGCACCCTTACATTTCTTGTTGCATTCTTTATAAAGTCTGAATGCTGATGATGATCCCTCAACCTTGTATTTTTTGAAGGCCTTCTCCTTTGCTTTTATATGCATTTTTACATTGGAGTTAAGCCATCCTGGACTTTTGTTCGCTCTTTTAAATTTATTACCCAATGTGATACATTGGCTAATGCCTTTATTTAATATGCTCTTAAAGCAAACCCATCTCTCCTCCGTATTCTTTGTTCCTAAGATTTTATCCCAATTTATGCCTTCTAACAAGGTTTGTAGTTTAGGGAAGTTGGCTCTTTTGAAATTCAGTGTCTTTGTATTCCCCTTATGTTTCCTATTTGAGTGATTTATACTGAAGCCAATTGACCTGTGATTGCTGTTACCTAAATTGCCCCGTATTTCCACATCTGTTATCAGGTCTGTATTGTTGGTAATCAGTAGATCCAGTAATGTTTTATTTCTAGTTGGTGCGTCCACCATCTGACCCATAAAATTGTCCTGCAAGACATTTAGGAACTGGCGAGCCTTAGATGAATGTGCGGTTCCCTCCGCCCAGTCTATGTCTGGATAGTTAAAATCCTCCATTATGGAGCTCTCTCACAGAATACTCTAACATCTCGGTCCATTCACAGCGATGGTCCCTTTAGGGGTGAATGGACCTGGATCTACCCACGGTCAATACTGCGGTGACCTTTGCCCCCTCCTCCGATTTTATCATATAAAGCCAGTACAATAGCATAAATTCAATGCTTTGACACGCGGAATCTTAGACAGTTGGAAGTATTTTTACTTTTACTACGCACAGAACTGACACGTTGTACATGTTATGTGCATTGGTTAAATTGTAAATTGAATAAGCATGCATGCTATATGTCTGTGGCCCCAATGATTGCAATGTATGCTTTATATCCTTTGTTAAACTGTAAAAATCAATAAAATCTTTTTGAAAAAAAAAAAAAAATCCTCCATTATGATAACACTTCCCATCCTTGCTGCTAATCCAAATTTGTGATAGGAGATTCGTCTCCACTTCCTCCCTCAGGTTAGGGGGCCTATAGCATACTCCCAGTATTATTTTCCCCTTAGCTTTATCCCTTTGGAGCTCTACCCATAAGGATTCCACCTCCTCCCTAGCTCCCTTAGTGATGTCATCTCTAACATTCACTTGTACATTATTCTTGATATATAGACATACCCCTCCCTCTTTTTTACCCTTCTATCCTTGTGATAAAGGGTATACCCTTGAATGTTTGCCAGCCAATCATGAGAGCTGTTGAACCAGGTCTCTGAAATACCTACAAAATCCAAATCCTCCTCATACAACAGTATCTCTAGTTCACCCATCTTGTCCGCCAGGCTCCTGGCATTGGTGAACATGCCACGTAGTTTAGTCGCATATTATACTCTCATTGGATGTTCCGAGATTGCAACTAGGACTTGCTACTATACTTACCTTGGGATTATGTGCTTTGGTCAACCTACCACTAATGCCCCCAACACTACCCTCTGGAATATGTTCCACGCTGACTATCTCTACCTTTGGACCCTCCCTCCCATTGCCTAGTTTAAAAACCCCTCAAATTTTTGGCCATCTTCATTCCCAGCTGATCTGCACTCTCCTCATTTAGGTGCAGTCCATCCCTTCTATAGTACCGGTTACCGACTGAGAAGTCGGCCCAGTCCTCCAGGAATCCAAACCCCTCCTTACTACACCAGCTCTTCAGCCACTTGTTCACTTCCCTAATCTCCCTCTGCCTTTCTGGTGTGGCTTGATGTAACGGTAGTATTCCTGAGAACACTACCTTGGAGGTCCTTTTCCTCAATTTAGCTCCTAAGTCGCTAAAATCGTTCTTTAGGACACTCCATCTGCCTCTGACTTTGTCATTGGTGTCAATATGCATTGGACACTGTCCTCTGCTCTACTGACACCATCCACTGTCCTACTGACACTCTCCACTGCCTTACTGACACCGTCCACTGCTCTACTGAAACCGTCCTCTGCTCTTCTGACACTGTCCACGGCTCTATTGACACCATTCACTGCCCTACTGACACCGTCCACTGCTCTACTGACACCGTCCACTGCCCTGACACCATCCACTGTTCTACTAACACTGTCCACTGCTCTACTGACACCATTCGCTGCTCTACTGACACCATCCACTGCTCTACTGACACGTTCACTGTCCTACTGACACTGTCCACAGCTCTACTGACACCGTCCACTGTCCTACTGACGCTGTCCACTGCCTTACTGACACCATCCTCTGCTCTACTAACACCGTCCACTGTTCTACTGACACCGTCCACTATTCTACTGACACCATCCACTGCCCTGACACCATCCACTGCTCTACTGACACCATCCACTGGTCTACTAACACTGTCCACTGCTCTACTGACACCATTCGCTGCTCTACTGACACCATCCTCTGCTCTACTGACACATCCACTGTCCTACTGACACTGACACACTCCACTGCCCTGGGTGAAGGAACGTCTAGCTTCACTACTGGGTGGCACTGGTGGGCACTGGTTAGGAGCACTTGTATTTACTGAGTGGGATGTCCCTCTTACAGAAGTGGGCAATCAGCTTTATTCTTTTTTTCCTCACGCTGTAAGGGATTGGCCCTTTACTCGTTTCAAGGACTCGGGTGATCACAGAGCGCTCCGCCTGCGCATTGCAGGGGGTGCCGGGGCAGGGCGAGCACGGGAGGATGTACTTGGACGACCTCCCGGAAATCTAAGCCAGTGCTGTAGCCGTCTTTCGGTTATATCGCGGGGCGTGGAGTGGTTAAAGTAGCACAGTGCTGAATATCAAAAAATGGCCTGGTTCATGAAGGGGGTTAAGTGGTTAAAACAAATCTGTCTTGAGGGAAATAGGGGTGGCCATTGATGCACACCAAAAAAGCACTGGCTTTTTCAGTAGGCCCAAGTCCAGGTCATTGACCCAAAAAAAAGCATTGAAGTCAGAAGGTCAGTTTATCATCCAAGACTAACATTTACAGGAAGTAAGTTGTTAATGAAAGTATAAGGTTTCTGCTGTTCTCTTCCGCTCTACACGGTCTGCTGCCTTGTTTTGGTTGCCGAACATCCCCGGAGTAAATAGGAAAACACAGTATTTTACAGGCACAGCCGGTGAAACGCGTGGCCCAGCAATAGAGGTCTTCTCTGCAAAGGTCACAGCGAGTGTTTTAGCCCTGAACACAATGTGAGATGTTTGTTTTGTACGGCACGCTCAGACGGAAAGGTGAGATTAATTCAACATTAATTAGTCTATTTCTTCACAGAATTTTTAACGCAAGATTAAAACAAATAAACAAACCCAGAGGTATCTGATAAATTAGGTGGCAATGAATGGAATACACCGAGCAGCTGTTCTGAAGCATTAATGAAAAAAATCTGAGGACTAGTAAAGATGGTTTGCCAGCTAAATGCTCTATTTCTGTATAACGTGTGGAGATATCTACATTACTTGCCAACCATAAGATAAACTCAGATGTCTAAAGCATTCTTTATCAACCTTTCCAGAATGGAGGAACCCTTGAAATAACGTTCTGGGCTCAAGAAACCCCAAAAATTACTATACAACGCCTTGAAAAAGTATTCATACCCCTTGAAATTTCCCACATTTTCTGTTACAACCAAATACGTAAATGTATTTTATTGGGATTTTATGTGATAGACCAACACAAAGTGGCCCATAATTGTGAAGTGGAAGGAAAATTATAAATGATACAAATAAATATGTGAAAAGTGTGGGAGGCATTTGTATGGCGCCCCCCGGAGTCAATACTTTGTAGAACCCCCTTTCGCTGCAATTTTTGGGGATGTCTCTACCAGCTTTGCACATCTAGAGAGGGACATTTCTGCCCATTCTTCTTTGCAAAATATCTCAAGCTCTGTCAGATTGGATGGAGAGCGTCTGTGAACAGCAATTTTCAAGTCTTGCCACAGTTTCTCAATGTGATTTAGGTCTGGACTGTGAGTGGGCCATTCTAACACATGAATATGCTTTGATCTAAACCATTCCATTGTAGCTCTGGCTGTATGTTTTGGGTCGTTGTCCTGCTGGAAGGTGAACCTCCCCCCAGTCTCAAGTCTTTTGTAGACTCTAACAGGTTTTCTTCTAAGATTGTCCTGTATTTGGCTCCATCCATCTTCCCATCAACTCTGATTATTGCTCTCCTTGCCTGTGGATGGCCATGTCTTGGTAGGTTTGCAGCTGTGGATCTCTGCAGCTCCTCCAGAGTTACCATGGACCTCTTGGCTGCTTCTCTTATAAATGCTCTCCTTGCCCGGCTGGTCAGTTTAGGTGGACGGCCATGTCTTGGTAGGTTTGCAGTTGTGCCATACTCTTTCCATTTTCCGATGATGGATTGAACAGAGCTCCGTGAGATGTTCAAAGCTTGGGATATTTTCTTATAACCTAACCCTGCTTTATACTTCCCCACAACGTTATCCCTGACCTGTCTGGTGTGTTCCTTGGCCTTCATGATGCTGTTTGTTCACTAAGCTTCTCTAACAAACCTCTGAGGGCTTCACAGAACAGCTGTATTTATACTGAGATTAAATGACACACAGGTGGACTCTATTTACTAATTAGTTGACTTCTGCAGGCAATTGGCTCCACTAGATTTTAGTTAGGGTTATCAGAGTAAAGGGGGCTGAATACAAATGCCCCCCACATTTTTCACATATTTATTTGTATCATTTATCATTTTCCTTCCACTTCACAATTATGTGACACTTTGTGTTGGTCTATCACATAAAATTCCAATAAAATACATTTACGTTTTTGGTTGTAACATGACAAAAATATGGAAACTTTCAAGGGGTATGAATACTTTTTCAAGGCACTGTATGTCACACACTAATGTGCTTTGCGCTAACCAATTGTATACCTACTGTAGATACGTTTATAAACAGCATGGGAGACCAGTGGATAAATCAAGCTCACAGCTGGTGAGCTTGGGTGTCGGCTTTAACAGCCGGTGATGGGCTTTTCAATAAACGTGATCCGTGTGGTCCTAGATTACTTTTATGGGGCCCTCAAAGTGCGCTCCCCCCAATCGGCAGCACAGGTGATGGTTCACAGGCTCTCCGGATCCTCAGAGGAACACAGGACAGCAGGGAACATCTTCCAAAGTGAAAGTAGGAGGAACTCTGGGAACATCCAATCCCTGATTCTTCCTGCAACTAATGACCCCAGAAGCAACTTGTATATGGTTAGTGTTACGGTTTTAGTTGTAACATGACAAAATGTGGAAAATGTCAAGGGGTGTGAATGCTCTTTTTCAAGGCACTGTACAGTGCATTGCAAAAGTATTCGTCCCCCTTGGCATTTTTCGTGTTTTGTTGCTTCACAACTTGGAATTACCATGGATTGTTTGAGGATTTGCATCATTTAATTTACAGAACGTGCCCACAACTTTGAAGATTTTTTTTTTTTTTTATTGTGACGCAAACAACAAATAGGACAAAATAACAGAAAAGGTCAATGTGCATAACTATTCACACCCTTAAAGTAAATACTTTGTAGAGCCACCTTTTGTGGCTATCACAGCTTCAAGTGGCTTTGGATAAGTCTCTATGACTTGCCACATCTTACCACTGGGATTTTTGCCCATTCCTCCTTGCAAAACTGCTCCAGCTCCTTCAAGTTGGATGGTTTGCACTTGTGAACAGCAATCTTTAAGTCTGACCACAGATTTTCTATTGGATTGAGGTCTGGGCTTTGACTAGGCCATTCCAACACATTTACGTGTTTCCCCTTAAACCACTCAAGTGTTGCTTTAGCAGTGTGTTTGGGGTCATTGTCCTGCTAGAAGGTGAACCTCCGTCCTCGTCTCAAATCACACACAGAGTGCTACAGGTTTTGCTCAACAATATCCCTGTATTTATCACCATCCATCTTTCCCTCAACCCTGACCAGTTTCCCAGTCCGGACTGCTGAGAAACATCCCCACAGGATGATGCTGCCACCAACATATGATCACTGTGGGGATGGTGTTCTTTGGGTGATGTGATGACATATAATCTCACACATGGGTTGGACTTGATGGACTTGTCTATATTTTCAACCTCACTGAAATGCTTTTCGTCTATCTATTAAGTTCTTGTGGTAAAACCAAGGAAGCTTAGACTTCTGAAGTGTATCAATGCTTTACTAAACAGGGAAAAATCTGCACATACAAACTGTAGGATGAACAATACAACACAACTTCTAACTTACAAAATATGCCTACAAATATAAGCATGTACAATATGTACACATTAAGTAAACTAAACAGTTACTCAACTTAGGGGTCAAGATGTCCTTCATAGTTCCTTGCTCAGAGTCCAACTCACAAAAGCGTCTCCAAAGTTATCCAGTTTCCGGCAGCCAAGTCTTTCTCTTTGTCCTTCCAAACACATCTCTGTTGTCCAAACACATGTTTCTTTCCAACTCTCCCCAAGCCCCTCCCAACCATTTCCTGCATACACCAACTTCGTCTGCTCAGCTCCAAAACCTATCCATCTGGTTTATTTGTATATCAATGGAGGGGGAAGGGCCTCTGTAAACATATGCTCTTACCAAACCTAACTCTATATTATTGCTATCAAGACAATACAAATGGCTATAGCAACACACTCATCTACTATGTAACTATGTAACTATGTAACTATGATGTGTTGGGTTTGCACCAGACATAGCGTTTTCTTTGATGGCCAAAAAGTTGAATTTTAGTCTCATCAGACCAGAGCACCTTCCTCCATACATTTCGGGAGTCTCTCACATGCCTTTTCCCAAACTCAAAACGTGCCATTTTGTTTTTTTGCTGAAAGTAATGTCTTTCTTCTGGCCACTCTGCCATAAAGCCCAACTCTATGGAGCGTACGGCTTATTGTGGTCCTATGTACAGATACTCCAGTCTCTGCTGTGGAACTCTGCAGCTCCTCCAGGGTTACCTTAGGTCTCTGTGCTCCTCTCTGATTAATGCCCTCCTTGCCCGCTCCGTGAGTTTTGGTGTGCGGCCGTCTCTTGGCAGGTTGGCTGTTGTGCCATGTTCTTTCCATTTGGTTATGATAGATTTGATGGGGCTCCTAGGGATCATCAAAGATTTGGATATTTTTTATAACCTAACCCTGACTTGTACTTCTTAACAGCATTGTCCCTTACTTGTTTGGAGAGTTCCTTGGTCTTCATGGCGGTGTTTGGTTAGTGGTGCCTCTTGCTTAGGTGTTGCAGCCTCTGGGGCCTTTCACAAAGGCGTGTCTATGTAATGACAGATCATGTGACACTTAGATTGCACACAGGTGGACATCATGTCACTAATCATGTGACTTCTGAAGGTAATTGGTTGCACCAGAGCTTTTTATGGGCTTCATAACAAAGGGGTTGAATACATACGCACATGCCAATTTTTTTATTTCTGAAAAATTGTTTTATGTATATATTTTTCTAATTTTACGTCACTAAATTAGACTATTGTGTTCTGATCCATAACATATAATTTAGATTAAAAAAAAACATTGAACTAAAGGCTGTAATGTAACAAAATAGGTAAAAAGCCCAGGGGGGGTGAATACTTTTGCAAGGCACTGTATATACAGCTCAAAGTTCATTAGCCCTAATCTATGGTTACCATTAATCGCCCAGAATAGATCTTGGAAGCACCATCTTAGTTGAGCACATCATTGACAGAAAAGGCCCTCCATTCCATTGATTGCACATTCCATGTAATTTCTCCAACTCAGCAACTCCTTTGACACACAATTTCAAAAGCTTGTTTACTACTATTGAATTTCATAAAGACATATGAAAGCCGAGTACTGCTGCTTTGATATTTTTTTCTTCCTGCCTTTGTTATCTAATTGTAGAGTTCATGGACTAAATCCAGCTAGAGGTTGAAGGAATGTTATCAGAGAGGGGCCAAGGATGTTCTTTCATCCCAGCCAGATACAATGTGACGTAAAAGTACATTTACCCAAAGAATGTCAAGGAAAATCATAGAGCAGCGAATCAATGATCTCAAACTAAATAGTTTACTTATGTCACACTAATGTTATGTAGCGGCCTTTCTTCCCGAGGTAGCAGGGCATTTTATGAGGAATGATTGCACAGTGTGAGTAAATTCCCTTTCTCTCACATATTTTACACCTGGCATCAGAATATTATGTTTCATTGTTCTGTTTTTTTTAAAATATTTTTTTCTGTAGCATGGTTGCAAAATTTTGAATCGATTTCATCCTTCTAGACATGTGCACTGCCGAAAAATTTGTTTGTTTTAGTTTTCGTTTCATTTGCTTTGTTTTTGGAGTCATTCGTTATGATCGCAATTTGTAAATTCGAAAATTCGTAAATTTGTAAATATGACATCCGAAAATCCAAAAATAAGAAAGAAAATACGAAAATACGAAAGAACAAAATCCAAGAATTCTAAATAATATCTAACCAATAGGGATGAGCCGAACACCAACCCCCCCCCCCCCCCCCCCCGGTTCGTTTCGCACCAGAATCTGCAAACGGACCGAAAAATTTGCGCGAACTTTAGAACCCCATTGAAGTCTATGGGACTCGAATGTTCGAAATCAAAAGTGCTCATTTTAAAGGCTAATTTGCATGGTATTGTCCTAAAAAGGGTTTGGGGACCCGGGTCCTGCCCCAGGGGACATGTATCAATGCAAAAAAAAAAAAACAGCCATTTTAAAAACGGACGTTTTTTCGGGAGCAGTGATTTTAATAATGCTTAAAGTGAAAAAAAAAAGTGAAATATTTCTTTAAATATCGTACCTGGGGGGTGTCTATAGTATGCCTGTAAAGTGGCGCGTGTTTCCCGTGTTTAGAACAGTCCCTGCACCAAATGTCATTTTTTAAGTAATAAAAGTCATTTAAAACTGCTTGCGGGTTTAATGTCATGTCGGGTCATGGTAATATGGATGAAAATCAGTGAGACAAACGGCATGGGTACCCCCCAGTCCATTACCAAGCCCTTTGGGTCTTGTATGGATATTAAGGGGAACCCCGCACCCAAATTAAAATAAGGAAAGGTGTGGGGCCACCAGGCCCTATATACTCTGAACAGCAGTATACAGGCGGTGCAAACAAGACAGGGACTGTAGGTTTGTTGTTAAGTAGAATCTGTTTGTCATTTTGAACGGGTACATTTTTAACGTGTTTAGCTCCAGCCAAAAAATCTATTTTTAAGCTTTTTGGAAAACATAGGGAAGGGTTATCACCCCTGTGACATTTGTTTTGCTGTCTTTCCTCCTCTTCAGAAGATTTCACCTCACTTTTTGTCCCAATGAGAAATGTTTTTTGACAATTTGGGGTTTTTAGTGGAACAAGGATTGGAAAGCATCAGTGGAAAGGAGAAACGTTTTTCCCATATTAACTCTTACAGGAGAGAATTTCCCTTCCTAGGGGTAGATTTCATCTCACTTCCTGTTGTCTCCTTCCGTTTGCAAGTAGGAGTCGTTTGTAAGTTGGATGTTTGAAAGTAGGGGCCTGCCCTATATACTCAGCAGAAATTTGGGCCTTAGGTGTTGTTGTAGCCACAACACTTTAAGCCCTCACAGGGCCCTGCTGTGAAATATTAGATCAAGAATTGTAATTACATGCCCCTGTTGAACAAGGGCAGAAAAATTGGGCCTTAGGCACTGGTGCTGGTGCCACAACACTGCAACCCCTCACAGACACTCTAGTTGGAACGCAGAAACGAGCCCTGCTGCAAAGTATTGCATCAAAAATTGTAATTACACGCCCCTGTTAAACAGAGGCTGAAAAATTGGGCCTTAGGCACTGGTGCTGGTGCCACAACACTGCAATCCCTCACAGACACTCTAGTTGGAATGCAGGAACGAGCCCTGCTGCAAAGTATTGCATCAAAAATTATAATTACACGCCCCTGTTAAACAGAGGCTGAAAAATTGGGCCTTAGCCACTGGTGGCGGCGCCCAGAACCAAAAATGTTCTTACAAGCTATCAGCATGATCATTGAGGAGGAAGAGGATAGTCACTCAGTATAACAGGATAGTCACTCAGCATCAGCATATGCAGTCTTTGAAGGGATCTGACATTTCAAAAAAAATTATTCGCTTACATCAGCATCAGGTGCTTGGTAGCTGGTGGTGATCCAAGACTGATTCATTTTTATGAAGGTCAGTCGATCGACCAAGTCGGTGGACAGGCGCACTCTGTAATCGGTTACAAAACCTCCAGCAGCACTGAATGTGCGTTCCGAAAGAACGCTGGATGCAGGACAGGCCAGTAGCTCAATTGCATACTGTGCAAGCTCTGGCCAGTGATCCATCCTCAAGACCCAGTAACCCAGAGGATTTTCGGTGGGAATGGTGTCCAAGTCAGATCTTGCCCCTAGGTATTCCTGCACCATGTAAAACAGACGCTGACGATGGTGGCTGGAACCGATCATACCTTGGGGCTGCGGACCAAAAAATTGTCTGAATGCATCGGTCAGACGGCCACCTTCTCCACCGCTCCTTCTTTGACTGACCTGAGCCTCAGCAACACGTTGTCCAGAAACAGGAGTTTGTAACCTCCCAGTCTCTGGGAACGCATTGCACAGACCTTTCTGCAAGGCCTCCCGAAGATGTTTCATCCTCTGCTCCCTCTGCGATGGCAAGATAAGGTCCGCAACCTTACCCTTTTTTTAAATTTTTTATTTTCTGACAGTCATATGTCACATGCCACTTGAAACATTTCTTTTTAAACATCATATCAACATATGCATATTCTTTCTATCATAATATAGCTTTTTCACTCGTTTCCTTACCAATTGATTCTAAATCTCTTCTATTCCAAGGGCAAAACATATAATTCCCCCTTTTTCATTTCCCCTAACCCCATTACCCCCCCCCCCCACCCCACCAGTACAAAAAAAAAAAAAAAAAAAAAAAAACGTAATTTACCCCACCCCCCCAAGGGGGGGGGAGGGGGGAACCCCTCTCCTCAAGTCCATTCGGTCTTATCTGTCCCCCTTCTCCTGTTCTCTAATTCTATACTCTACTAGGGGAGACCAGGTCCTCCGATATTTCTCATCTTGTTCTTTCAGCATCATCGTCAAATTTTCCATTTGTTGAATTTCTGTGATTCTAGCCCACCACTGAAATTTAGTCGGAGGGACTGTACTCTTCCACAGAGCCGGGATACACGCCCTTGCGGCGGTGAGAAGGTGTTTAAGCAGAGACTTCCTATATTTTTCCACCGATAGAGGGACATCATTTAATAAAAATGCAGCCGGGTTGCTCCCAAGGGACACACCTGTAATATCCTTAATCGTTTCCTCAACTGTTTCCCAGAAGCCTTTGATATCCTCACATTCCCAGAATATATGTGTCATCGTTCTCACCCCCCTCATACAGCGCCAACATCTATCTGATACTTGAGGATAAATTTTTTGAAGGGCTGCTGGTGTTCTATACCATCTGGTAAGGATTTTATATCCTCCCTCTTGGTATCTGCTGGCAATTGATGTTTTATGTACTGATTTTAATATTTTCGTCTTCTGCTTTTGAGTAAACGTTACTCCTAGCTCTCTCTCCCAGGCTTGCATAAAGTTGAACTCCTGTGGCACTTCCAGGCTTGTTAATATTTCATAAAAATGTGATAAGGAATGCCTGATGTTTTCGCCATTTAGGCAGGTCCGTTCAAACCTAGTCAGCTCCCGTATTACTGAAATTTTTTTATTTTTTGAGCGGATATACGCTCCTAACTGCATAGCCCTAAAATAGTCCAGGTCTTCTGTCACCTCTCCCTCTATCTCGCCTCTTGTCATCAGGCGGCGGTCCCTAGAAAAGTCTATCAGCCTACTTTTCCCTTTGTGTTTTATTACTTCATACCTCCGATCGATTAAACCTGGTAAGAAATCCGGGGCACCCAATACCGGGGTCATTGGGCTCGGAGTTGGTGAAAGATTTGTTTTTTTGAAGATCATGTAAGTGGAGCGAATAGTTGCCCCTGTTAACGGGTGTTTTTTCACTATGGTGGGTAATTCTGATTTTTTAATCCATGCTAATCCTTCCAATGGAATTTTAGACGTCGCCTGCTCTAACTGTATGTGCGGTTTCCTTACCGAGGCGCACCATTCCACCACTCTCGCTAGTTGTAGGGCTTCCCAGTAGTGTACTGGGTCTGGGAAACCAATACCTCCTTTCCCTTTTGGGAGTACTAGGATATTTCTCCTTATCCTTGCTGGTTTACCTGCCCATATAAACCTTAAAAACCCTGATCTAAGGTCCTTAAGAAAGTTTGATGGGATCTTTATTGGTAACGTTTGAAACAAATAGAGAATTCTGGGCATCACGTTCATCTTTATAATGTTTGTCCTTCCAAACCAGGTAAAGATGTCCCTATCCCATCTCCTAAAGTCTTGTTTAATTTGTCTTGACAGCGGGGCATAATTTAATTCAAACATTCTACTAAGCTTCTTTGGAATTTTAGTCCCCAAATAATTTATGTGGGAATCTGTCCACCTAAAATTAAATTGTGCTTTTATCCGATATATTTCAGTTGTATCCATCTCCAACCCCATAGCTTCGGACTTAGTATAGTTTACCTTATAGTTTGCTAACTCCCCATACTCATTGACCTCGCTTAGAAGGGAAGGGAGGGATATAGTTGGAGAGGTTATGAAGAAGATCAAATCATCAGCATATGCTGCTAATTTGTGTTCCTCTCTCTCCGTCTTAATACCCCTGATATTACAATCCGCACGTATTTTCCTTAGAAAAGGTTCCAGTGTAAGTATGAAAATGATTGGTGAGAGGGGACACCCCTGCCGCGTTCCATTTTGTATCTCAAAGGGATCCGATAGCCTATCATTAACCTTAACCCTTGCGCTTGGAATTGAGTAAAGGTTTGAGAACCAGCTCAACATTCCTTCACCCAGTCCGATATGTTGTAAGGTTGTTTTAAGAAAGATCCAATCAACCCTATCGAAAGCTTTTTCTGCGTCCGCTGAGAACAATACGAGGGGTTCCTGTCTGCTCTGTGCTGTATATATTGCATTTATTACTCTTTGCGTGTTTTCCCTACCTTCCCTTCCTGCCGTAAATCCCACCTGGTCTGGATGAATCAATGCCGGGATATGTTCTTCTAGTCTTAACGCCAGGATCTTAGAAAAAATTTTTAAGTCCACGTTCAGTAACGCAATTGGCCGGTAGCTAGAGCATTGGGATGGATCCTTTCCTTCCTTAGGAATTACTGCTATATGTGCCATCAAAGTTTCTTTAGGTATCCTCCGCCCTTCCCGTAGGGAATTAAAAGCCGCTGTAAACCTTGGAGCCAATTTCTCAGCAAAAAATTTATAGTACGTCAGAGTATACCCATCTGGGCCCGGGGCTTTCCCTACTTTTAGAAGGTTTATTGCTTTTTTAAATTCTTCTATTGAGATTGGTGCGTCTAGATCTCTTGCTACCTCCTCCGTTAACCTTGGCATTTCTGAATTGCTCAAATATTCTTTTGCCCTCTCTTGTTTGTTTCTGCACCTATGTGGAAGCTGATGACCCTCCAGCTGGTACAGACCCTCATAGTACCCCTTAAAAATCTGTGCCATCTCCTGTGATGATTTCGCCGTCACCCCCTGCTGTGTTTTAATACCCGTCAAATGGGGTGGTGTTGTGGCATCCTTGAGGGCCTTTGCCAGCATCCTACTTGGTTTGTTCCCAAATTCGTATAGTGTCCGCCTACCCCGTTTCAGTTTTGCTTTAGCCTGTTCGATGAGGAGCAAGTTCAGGTCTCCTCTGAGGCCACCTAGTTTCTCCTCTAATGTCTGTGTATGAGATTTTTTATGTTTCAGTTCTACTACCCTAATTTTTTCGAGCAGGTCCTCAATCTGTGCGTTAAACTTCTTTTTCCTATGCGCCCCGAGCGATATCAGAACTCCCCTCATCACACACTTGTGTGTCTCCCACACACAAAATGGGGTGACTTCACTCGACTCATTTATCAGGAAAAAGGAGTCCAACTCCTGATTAAGTTTTTGCTCATACTCCTTATCTTTTAATAAAGTTTCATTAATCTTCCAATGCCATTCCCGGCGTTCATCCTCCCCCAGATCCAACATACAATCTGTCGGGGCGTGGTCTGAGAGGGTAAATGAACCTATTTCCGCACTCACCAGTGATGATATGACTGTCTGTGATATCATAACATAATCAATGCGCGTGTATGTTTTGTGTTTTGACGAATAAAACGTGTAGTCCCTGTCCTGGGCATGGATTGACCTCCATGTGTCTATTACTTGCAGATTACTCAATAGTTTCTTAATTCTTCGTATTTTTGTCGAAGAGAGATGTGAGGCTCCCCTTGACGTGTCCAGGAACGGATCTAATACTAAATTTAGGTCACCTCCTATCACTAGAATACCCTCCTTGTGTTGATATACCATTTGTAAACAAGTCTCCAGGTAGCTAACCTGTTCTTCATTTGGGAGGTATAGGTTCACCAGTGTGATCCTCTGTGGTCCAATTTGTCCCTTACCTTACCCTTTTAACGTGGATCAAGGAGGGTTGCCAGCCAGTATTGGTCCTTCTCCTTAATACCACGAATACGAGGATCCTTCCGCAGGCTTTGCAGGATCAGGGAGGCCATGCAGCTTAGGTTCGCTGAGGCATTCGGTCCGGAGTCCTCTGGGTCACTAAGGACGACATGGTCCGCAGCCACCTCCTTCCAGCCACGTACAAGTCCATGTGTTTCTTGGAACTGATCCCTTAAAGACTGCTGCTGATGCTGAATGTCAGGCTCCACCTCCATACTGACACAATCCTCCTCCTCCTCCTCCTCGTCCTGTGTGATCGGCGGGCACGCAGGAACACTGTCTGGATAAAGGGGGCCTTGAGAGCTAAGGAAGTCCTCCTCTTCCTGCCTCTGTTCTGCCTCAAGTGCCCTGTCCATTATTCCACGCAGCGTGTGCTCCAACAGGTGGACAAGGGGGACAGTGTCACTGATGCATGCATTGTCACTGCTCACCATCCTTGTGGCCTCCTCAAATGGTGACAGGACAGTGCATGCATCCCTGATCATGGCCCACTGGCGTGGGGAAAAAAAAACAAGCTCCCCTGACCCTGTCCTGGTGCCATAGTCGCACAGGTACTCATTGATGGCTCTCTGCTGTGTGTGCAGCCGCTGCAGTATGGCCAACGTTGAGTTTCACTTGGTGGGCATGTCATAGATTAGGCGGTTCTTGGGCAGGTTACAGATTAGGCGGTTCTTGGGCAGGTTAAATTCCTTTTGGAGGTCAGCCAGCCAAACACTGGCATTATATGACCGGCGGAAATGCACACAGACTTTCCTGGCCTGCCTCAGGACATCCTGTTTGCCCAGGTACCTGCCGAAGAACCGCTGCACCACTCAAGGACTTGAGCCAAACAGGGCACATGGGTCAGTTGTCCCTGTCGGAGGGCGGAGAGCAGGTTGGTGCCATTGTCGCAAACCACTATACCTGCCTTAAGCTGGCGTGGTGTCAACCACCTCTGAGCCTGCCTCTGCAGAGCTGACAGAATGTCTGCCCCAGTGTGGCTCCTGTCCCCCAAGCACACCAGCTCAAGCACTGCATGGCATTTTTTGGCCTGCGTACTTGCGTAGCCCCTTGAACACCGCTGGTTCCAAGGACAAAGCACAGGAAGAGGCCATGGAGGAAGAAGAAGAGGAGGGGGTGGAGGAGAGAGGTGTGTCAGAATCACCAGTAGTAGCATTTTGGAGGCGTGGTGGCGGAACAACCTCCAACACTACTGCACCTTGTCCTCCATCCTTCCTGAAGCGCCGTGAAAGATAGGTAACGTCCCTGTCCATGCCTGCTGGACCATTAGTCAGCAGTAATATGCACCTTACTGCTGACCGCTCTGTCCAGCGAGGCCAAGACATTGCCTTCCACATGCCGGTAGAGAGCCGGAATCGCCTTCCGTGAGAAAAAGTGGCATTTGGGAACCCGCCACTAAGGAACTGCACATTTCACAAACTCACGGAAGGGGGCAGAGTCTACAAACTGAAAAGCTAGCAGTTGAAGTGCTAGCAATTTTGCCAAGCTAGCATTCAACCGCTGGGCATGTGGATGGCTGGGAGCGAACTTCTTTCTGCGGTGCAGCAGCTGGGGCAGGGAAATTTGCCTGGTACAATCTGACGTCGGTGTACCGATAGCAGATTGCCTGCAAGTACTTGGCTGTGACACACCTAATTCTACACCTTCATGCCTGTCAGTGCAGGTCTCAGAGAGGACTGAAGGTCTAGTGAGGTTGGAGATCCCAGCAGATGAGGAGCAAGGAGAGGTCCTCTTTGTTCTTTGGTGTGGGTCCTTTAGGTACGCTTGCCAACGAACTGCATGGCAGGTCAACATATGTCTGGTCAAGCATTCGGTGCCCAAGCGGGTGATGTTTTGGCCACGCGAGATACGCTTAAGACATATGTTGCAAATAGCAGCGGTGCGATCTGATGCACTCGTCTCAAAAAAGGTCCACACCAAAGAACTTTTGGAATAACGCGCAGAGACAGCAATGCCCTGCACATGCGGAGCTCTGCGGTGTGATGCAGTTGGTGTGCTGCCCTTAAGCTGGCCCCTGGAGGGCATCCTGCCTCGTTGGTTATGTACCTCCTCCTTCTCCTCTCTCCTATCAGGCACCCACGTTGAGTCAGTGACCTCATCGTCCCCTCCCTCCTCATCACTGGAGCAAACCTGGCAGTATGCTGCAGCTGGGGGAGCATGACTGCCAGATTGCTGTCCTTCTCGGGCACCCCCCTCTCTCTGGGCTCACGTTACTGGCTTCCTCTAGCTTAGTACTAGTACCATCATCGGAGCCTTCAAAACGCTGGGCATCCTCCTGGAACATGTACCCAACACTGTGGTCAAACAGTTCGAGGGACTCCTCAGGAGGACATGGTGGAGCTAGGGAAGGAGTCACTGATGACATTGAGCTGAGGGAAGAGGCCGCTGCTTTGCCAGACAAAGCACCCTGGGCATGGATGAGAGAGGATGAGGAGGATGAGGACGGCTTGGTCATCCACTCGACCAAGTCTTCCGCATGTTGCGGCTCAACACGGCCAGCTGCCGAAAAAAAGGCCAAGCGTGTCCCACGGCCACGTGCTGATGAGGATGCACCGTCTCCACGACCAGCACTGTTGCCTCTAGACACAGAGCCTGCTTGCCTTCTTTTATTGGCTTGTGACTATCTGCCTCTCCTTGTTGGCCTTCCAGACATACTAATGGCCTGCAGTGAGATGTAGCTGCACAAAACTGGGATGTATATATATACTGATTATATTGCAGCTAGCAGAATGCCTGGCTGTGGTATTCATAGGATCAGAAGAAGCACACAAGCACTTGTCTTCAGATAGCTATAGGTGCAACTGTGCAGGGTACACAGTACACTAACTGTAAATACTGTAAAAACACCTGCCTGCCTGTCAGTATATTAGAAAGAGAATAACAGGAACGGATCTAGCTAAACTGAATACAGTGTATATATATATATTATATATATATATATATATATATATATATATATATATATATATATATATATATATATATATATATATATAAATAAATAACACCTGGGATGCATATATATACACAATACACTGTGAGTGTAGCTAACTGACTCGCCTGCTACTCTATCTAACTTAAATCAAATGACACTGTCTCTCTCTCTCTGTCTAATTCTCTCCGCCGCTGCAACACACTACACAAGGCCGCCATGCAGGCGGCCTTATATAGTGTGGGGCGTGTACTAAACCCCCTGAGCCATAATTGGCCAAAGCCACCCTGGCTTTGGCCAATTACGGCTCTCTGTGCAGACGGCGCTGTAATTGGCCAAGCATGTGGGTCATAGTGCATGCTTGGACAATCATCAGCCAGCAGTGAATTATGGGCCGTGACGCGCCACTAGAAGTTGGCGCGAACGGCCCATAACGTTCGCAATTCGGTGAACGGTCGAACACACGATGTTCGAGTTGAACATGGGTTAGACTCGAACTCAAAGCAAATCCCTACTAACTAACTAACTAACTAACTAACTAACTAACTAACTAACTAACTAATAACTAACTATTAAATTATAGGTATTGGAATTTCCTTTCAAATTTGCCTGTTAGTGAACTTCATCCTTCTAGACATGTGCACTGCTGAAAAATTTGTTCGTTTTGGTTCTCGTTTCATTTTTGTTTATTTTATTTTTTAAGCTTTTCGGGTCATTCGTTATGATCGCAATTCTTAAATTCGTAAATTTGTAATTTGTAAATTCGTAAATTCCAAAATTCATGAATTCGTAAATTTGTAACATACCAAAATATGAAAGAACGAAATCCAAAAATTCTAAATAATAACTAGCTAACTAACTAATAATAACTAACTATTAAATTATAGGTATTTGAATTTTCCTTTCAAATTTGGCTGTCAGTGAACATAACAAATACAAATTTATCCGAAGTTACGAATTATCCGAAATTACGAATGCCATATCTAAACAAAAGGAACGGAATGAATTAATAATAAATAATAATAATAAAAGTTTTCATTATTATTATTATTGTTATTTATTATTATTATATGCGTTCCATTCATTTAGATACGGCATTCGTTATTTCGGATAATTCGAAACTTCTGATAAATTTGTATTCATTACGTTCACTAACAGCCAAATAATTCAGGTATTTCTGAATTAACGAATTTGTCGAAATTTGCTAAAAAACGAATTTGGAACAGAACGAGTTGCACATGTCTAGTGGTTAAGGTACACAAACTTTTTACCTAACTTTTTAAACCCTACCTTCAACCCCAGCCTTTAAAGTGTCACTAAACCCACATCATAAAAAAAAAAAACGACAAATAAATGGTGTATCCCATGCTGTTCATACTCACTCATCACTATGAGATTCCTTTTCTGTATTCTGCAAAAATCCTGGTTGATCCTGCTGCTCTCTACCTCCCCCTCCTGTCCATGTCCCCAATCCAGCTAGGGATTTTGTAGAGCAGTGTTGGCAGCTCTGCACATGCTCAGTTTTTCAGTGCATTTTCTACCCTGAGCATTTACTCCCTATCACATCTAAGCAGCCCATGTGACTATAGAGTGTCAGGGAAATGGCCATGGAAGAAATGGCAATCTTGCCAGTAGTAGAGACACATTCCCACGCGCATGCGCATGTGTGCGCACAAGGGCACGAATCAGCGCACACGGATGCTCGGCGGGGCAAACCGGCGTGCATGTCCGCGTATGGCGTGACAGATGGGGTCCCCTGCTGGCCTATAAAAGACTGGTGCTGTCTGACCCAAATTGCTGGATTGTCGTCAGCTTCCCTGTACTCCTGAACTTCTGCTTATCTATTGGATTCCTCGTTGTAACTGGCTTGTTCCAGACCTGCTTGTCCTCTTCTCCTGGCTTGCTCCTTGACCCTGCATCTGCTTGATCACCTGTGTATGACCCCGGCTTGCCTTACGGACTTGCTCTTGCTTCCTGCCTGATTACCAGCGCTTGACTCGGCTTGCCTATGGACTCTGTTACTCATTACTGGCGTGCCACCCTGTGTTTGACCCTCGGCTTGGCTTCTACCGCTGTATCCTGAAAGCATAGTTCATCTGAAGCACGGTGGGAGTTTCTGGCAGCCTATATCTTGCCACACACACAGCAACCTTCACAAGGTGACTCTCCTCTTGTTTCATCCGGATCCTGCAGGCAACCGGTGCTTCTCTGGGCCCTATACCTACTGTTGCACTCAGAGGGTATATTGCTCTGAGCCGCAAGGGGAGCCCCTCTCTGCATGTTGGCTTTGGATCAGGTATGTGACATAGACTTACACATGTGGGCATATACACAGTGGTAAATGACAGTCTCACTCCCTCCCTCCTCCTTCATCCCCACAACCAGCTAAACACAGTGATTGATGGAGGCTTCACCTCCCTGTTATTCCAAGACACGGGCTGGAGGGGCGTGGCACAACCTGTGACTGGCAGAAATCCTACCATACCATGTTATTGCCACAAAATAATAAAGATTGAATTTCAAATGTATACATTCATATGCCAATTTAAAACTATTAATTGGTCATGGGTTGGATGGTTGTGTGGGGCAAGTAGGAAGGAATTCCATTAGCAGATTGTGCACCCAGTATTAGATAATGGCGTTGGAACCTCTTGGGGTTTGGGCTACTGCATTTTGGGTACGGCCTTATGGTCGTTTCCACATGTAGACTTGGAAAAGTAGGAAGAAAGGAGTTCCCAGGGGGCCAAAAGAATGCAAACTTGAAGGTAGGTTAAATGTTTTTTATTGAAACCACTCATCAAGCCAACCTGTGTCGGAGAAAGGACTCCCCCTTCTTCAGGGCTATCAAGCAAACATGGAAAAAATGCACAGAAAACAAAGATGTAGTGCCCTGGGGTTTAGTCAGGGAGCTCCTCACCAAATTCCTTGTCAGGAGTAGCTACTGAAGTTAATTGAGATCTATTGATTTCTCCCTAAGTTGGCCTTGTTGCACTTTTCTCTTCTACCACTAGATGGCCGGAAACTTGGTGGTACTAGTAACTGAAGAAAGTACCGGAATCATATTCTCACCGAACGGGCACAGTGGAGAATCGGGAAACTTCAGGCGGTAATCAAGTCAGGGGCCCAACTTGCGGAGGAGACGCTTGTAGGGCAGCCTTGTGAGTCAAGCCAGGACCTCGCCGGTTAGCAGGGATGAAGCTTGAGAAGTATCTGGAGTGCCAAGCTAGGGACCCAGCAAGGAGGCCTGGGTGACACTTGAGGAAGATACCACCGCCAACCTGCGATCACAGCTTATCATAGATTGGGGTAAAGGGCCAATCACAGCTGATCACAATGTAAAGACACTTTTCATACTTGTCACAGCGTGAGGAGAGGAGAGGCGGTAACTGGCAAGTGTGAAAGGGGCATCTACACTGATCATCAGTGTCCTGATCATCAGTGCAGCCCCAACAGTGCTAAACAGTGTCCATCAGTGCTGCCAATCAGTGCCTTCTCATCATTGCCCATCAGTGCCACCTATCAGTGCCCATCAGTGTTGCATATTAATGACCACCACTGCCACCTATTAGTGTCCATCAGTGCTGCCTATCAGTGCCCCCTATTAATGTCCATTAGTGCCCTTCAGTGCCCCCTATTAATGTCCATTAGTGCCACCTATTAGTGCTCATCAGTGCCGCCTATTAATGCCCATCAGTGCTTCCTATCAGTGCAGCATTATCAGTGCCTCCTCATCAGTGCCCATCAATGCCACCTCAACAGTGTCCAGCAGTGACACCTCATCAGAGCCCATCAGTGCCGCCTCATCAGTTTCGCCTCATCAGTGCCCATCAGTGCAGCCTTATCAGTGCCTATCAGTGCCGCCTCATCAGTGCTCTTCAGTGCCACCTATTAATGCTCATCAGTGCCGCCTTTTAGTGCAGCATCATCAGTGCCCATCAATGCCGTCTCAACAGTGCCTATCAGTGATGCCTCATCAGAACCCATCAGTGCCCATCAGTGCTGCCTCATCAGTGCCCACCAGTGTTGCCTCATCACTGCAGCCTTTTAGTGCCCATCAGTGCTGCCTCATCAGTGCCCATCAGTGCCGCCTCATCAGTGCCCATCAGTGTCACCTCATCAGTGCCATCAGTGCAGCCTATCCTTGCCCATCAGTGCCGCCTCACAAAGGGGAGAACTATGTTAGGGAGATCTTGCTCTTGAAGTTCTCATGATAAAGAGGTGACTTAGTGTTTTGGGTTTCATCCATCAATCAAGTTTTGGGTGGACCGACTCTCTCCCATTCTTTGAGACTTCTAATATTTCACGCTTTTTCTCCTCTCGAGGCCTCACCTCTTCCTCAGCTCTGCATAATCCGAGACCTTAAAGATTTAATGTTTAAAAAATGAGATACATGACTTTGGCTTTAAAAGTGAATTACAGCCGTCAAATAAAAGCCTGTACAGGAACATTATTGAGAATAAAACAAAATGGCATCACAAATGAATTTATGGAGCGCGGACCAGTAAATATACATTACGCTCGGTGCGGAGGAATCCATTTTCCAGTGAAATTTATCTTTTCACATTTTTTTTTTTTTATGTTTCTGAGAGGTGACCTGATGAAAGGTTCATCTATTTATCTCCGTCACATTCATGAAGACAGATGTGATGTAAACATAGAATGTGTTTATCGTTTTTTTTTATTACATCGTTACTTACATCATTTTTATTTTTGAGTATCAATATGAAAAGAGTCCATTTCCTCAGAGTCCAGCTATATTATGTGGAGAAGCTCAAATAATATGTCCTCCAGAGAGTTTTTATACAGTTGACAATCGGGGCTCCATTATTATGGCAACCAGATACCCGGTGCATTTGTATTTGCATGCAGAGTTTTTACTTTTTTTCTTTTATTTATTTATTTAATCTTTAAGAATTGTTGGGCTATAAAATAAAGTGGTCGTAAAAAGGCAGAAGGTTATTTACCCGAACGCGTTCTCTGCATTAAAGTGAAAAAAAAAAAACTCTGCATGCAGCAACCCCCCCCCAGCCCCACCTTATACTTACCTGAGCCCGATCTCGATCCAGCAATGTGCATAAGAGCAGCGGCTCTCCCTCCTCATTGACTCAGAGCCATTGGCTCCTGCTGCTGTCAATCACAACCAGTGAGGAAGAAGGGGGCGTGGCTGAGCCACGCACTTTGTGTCAATGGACACACTAAGCCTGGTTTCAGGAGTGAGAGCCGCTTGCTTTAGAGGCGCTGGGCACAGGGCCGGGACAAGGGGTGGGCAGGGGGGGGGTGGCACAAGGAGATTGGGGGAGGGAGGGATTTGTGTTAAGAAGGGTAATTTGGGGGGCAGCACAGGGGGTAAGAGTGTTCTTGGAGAGCAAGTTTGGGCAGGTGTGCTAGGAAGGGCGATTTAGGGTATTTGTGTTGGGAAGGGGAATGGGGGGAAATGATTTGTGCTGGTGTGGGGCGGGGGATTTGGGGGGTTTGTGCTATAACAGAAATATGAAAGAGGGGAAATATTTTTTGGGGGGAGGATTTGTGCTAGTAGGGATGATTGGGGGTATTTGTGCTCAGATTGGGGATGGGGGGGTGGGTTGTGCTAGGAGGTGAAATTTGAGGGGTAGAGGACTTGTGCTCAGAAGGAGAAGATTTTCTTTTGGGGGGGGGATTTGTGTTGGGGGTATATAGGGAGAGAGAGGATTTGTGCTGGGTGCTTAGGGGTTGAGCATACTGATTAATGCTCAAATTTTTTTTGGGGGGGGATTTGCTGACACATAATGCTCATCTTGGGGGGTTGCGCAATTTGGCATGTTCGCCCCTGGGCTCTAGATGACTTTGTCCCGGCACTGGCTCGGTATGGGTGAGGAGTCAGGAGCACCAGTGAGGGACATGATAAGAGGAGAATTGGGGCTGCTCTGTGCAAAACCATTGCACAGAGCAGATAAGTATGACATTGTTATGTTATTTAAAATAAAAAAATATAAAAAAAGGATAATTTACATTTGCTTTAAAATCTAAGGTGATCAGTTTATATTTCTCCCCCCTCCATTCCCCCTCCTAGCAAAAATCCCCCCCGTCTATCCCCCCTTTACCCTCCAATCTTTCCCCCTTTACTCTGTACACTCCCCAATGACTGCCTCCCTCCTCCCGGTCACATAGGACCCCCCATCCAGGTACCATTAGGCTGACAGCAGGTAGCTCCAGCGATCAGTGGGTGGGGCTCATGGATAAGGAGGTGAGAGGGAGGGAGCTGGCCGGTCACGTGAGCACGGTGAGTCCTGTCTGGTGTCTGGGGGGCATGTCTGCGGCCTCTTTCGGGCGTCAATTGCCACCCCCGGCCCAGTCCGCCCCTGTCATGACTCCTCTCCTCCTGTCACACAAACATCACAGCCAAGGAGGAGGTTCAGCCGCTGTGAGCTGTGTATGAGTGAGGCAGCCGGAGTCTCTCACCACCGGCTGCCTGTCACATTTACACAGCTATACTCGTGGCATGTGGGACACCAGACACCCCACATAAGCCCCAGGGCATTACTGGTGCCCACGCTGGTGCATGCTTGCCAGCAAGCAACTGGAACCAAGTGCTGGAACTTGTTCCAGCACTTGGCTTCACTCCAAGACAAAGCCTTCATTCGCTGGGACGCCGGGACTTGCATCAAATTCCGGGACAGTCTCAGTGAATCCGGGATGGTTGGGAGGTATGGTTACGGGCTCTCACTTCATGGAGGTATGCCTGGGCCACTATGTTGTTCTAGTCAGGATTAGGGAAAGGATGTTGTTTATATACAACTGTTATGCTGCATCTCCAGTAAAGTTATATTAACCGTTCTAAGCCTGGTCCGAAGTGCTCAAAGGGGTGCATGTTGGTTCTGGGTTATCAAAGAAAGCCAGGGTCTGTAAAGCACTATGGGGTGCGAAGTAACACCATGACATAAGGGTTAACTTGGCAAGTCAAGAAAAGGAGTGTACGTAGTTGTGAAGAGTAATCAAGCGCAAGCTCAAGATGCAAGCAACCAGTTGTTAGGCGTGGTACCTGGTAAGGTAACAGGTCCTCCGGTAGCGAAGGGGTCTTTCAAATCCTCCCTAGTGGTTGGTATCCAACTGGATCTGAAGCCGCGTTATGGAGATCTATGGCCTGGTCACAGGGTACAGAAGTAAGAGAGTTAATTATAACTTATGAGATCCACGCTATGTGTTTGGCCGGACCCCATTCTGTTGCTGGCAGTAAGTCCATGAGTCCTGAAAAGGGCCGGGCGCATGGACGGGGGGGGGGGGGCGTCGCCCGTGCACAGTGCACGGGCCGCCAATGCATGCATGTCTGTAAATTTGTGTTATTTTTTCCCTTTATTCATAGTTCAAATATAGCCCTACCCCTGCAGGAGCCGCTGCAAAGGATGGGTCCTCCTGTTCATGTCTTGACTCTTCTAACGATTTTCTAAGCCTATATACATAGATATATATTCAGATACAGTTGTGCTTGAAAGTTTGCCCCCCACCCGGCAGAGATGGTGACATTTTGGCATTGATATTGGAAATCTGACCGATCGTGCCAAAAAACTGTCTTTTATTTCAGGATAGTGCAAGAGAAAAATGGGGGATATGGGCCTTTATATGAAGCCATGGCCTGGGGAGGTCAAGTGTTTCCATCCCTGTCAATTAAAGAAAAAATAGGGTGGTAAGGGTGGTGGGACTTTGCATGAAGCACATGGCAGCAACTGAATAAGTAGGTGGGTATGTAAAAAATATATTTATTAGTACATAACATTGATAGACACACGTAATATACACAAAGGTTGGGATTTGATTCCCGCATGGCAGCACATGATAATAATATGAATATCAAATTACATTACACAAAAAAATTATCGTAATCCACCAAAATTGATAAATATACAAACAGTTGACTACAAAGCAGTGCCTGCATGGTCTTTGACCTCATTGTTCCTGATTGTGGTTAATATGAGTATAAACATAATTATATAAGTTTTCTGGTAAGCATATGGCTATTACAAAACACAGCATCTAGTAGCTCTACGCGTTTCATGGCTTGTAGCCAATTGTCAGGAGCAGGCACGTGATGGATCTACAATTAAAGAAAAAAAAAAGTTATGTGAATATTCTGTCATGTATCAATATGGAAGAGGAAAAATCTTCTGCCATATGTTACTTACAAAGAATCGTGCATTGGTGGTATAGTGCTGGGAATCTCAGGCTACCCAAAGACATCATGGTTGGAAGCTGGGGTGGGGGCATGTGCAGCGAATGCAACCAAACACAGATAGCATCCCGGGTGGTTGTGGGTCTGAAGGCACTCATGGTGCAGATAGAAAATGGTGGGTGAATCGACGAAGTGAGGTCTCTGTAAGGGAATGAAATAGTGATTAAAAAGGAAGCCCAAACTATTGGGGCAGAATTAAAGTGCAATGGTGAAACCGAGTACCAATGTGAACAAAAAGGGATTGAGGAAAGTAAAGGTAGTGGTGAAGTGAAGGTGATGCCCATAAACTGACTAGAAGTCCAAGAGGGGGACTTGAAGAGACAAAAAAGAGGTGACTGTTAGAAGCCAGAGTACCTGGTGCTAGGAAGATAAGGGGACCTGGGTCCAATGTGATGCAGGGGGTCCGGTGTGTGACGTCATGGATGCCTGGCTCACCCAGGGAGGCCCTATATGTAGGCGCCAACACAGGACAACCCACCAACGTCACGTACGCGTGCACAATGAGGGAGGGACGGAGGTGCCATCACCTGGGTGAGGATTCGCCCGGCAATAATTGGTGCCATCATGGTCTCCCAAATTGCTGCGAGTATGGAAAGAACTCCCCGCCTGGCATAGCGGCGTCACAGGGAGTTGCTGGTGACACTGACAGGCGGCACTGATGGGCATTGACAGGCGGCTGTGATGGGCACTGACAGGCGGCACTGATGGGCACTGACAGGCGGCTGTGATGGGCACTGACAGGCGGCACTGATGGGCAGCACTGATAATGAGGTACTGACAGGTGTTACTGCTGGGCACTGATTGGCACTGTGGTGGGCACTGATTGGCACTGATCTGGGCACCTACATCCGTTTCTGATGGGGCTTTGACTGGCAGTTGATGGGCACCTTTTTGGCAGCTGTGGTGGCACATGTGATGTGGCTGTGCTGATAATCAATGTGCTGATTATCAGCACAGACTCCCCCCCCCCCCCGACAGGGAGAGCCGCCGATCAGCTCTCCCTGTCAGCACGAACCAAGGAATGCCGTTTACAGGCACTTCCTGGTTCACGCGATGATAATATGTGATTGGTCACAGCTGATCACGAGGTAAGGAGCCTCCGTCAGAGTCTCCATACAGCCCTAACCTGCCACCATAATACCCTATACTGCCCTAACTTGCAACCATAATACCCTATACTGCCCTAACCTGCCCCTATAATACCCTATACAGCCCTAGCCTGCCACCATAATACCCTATACTGCCCTAACTTGCAACCATAATACCCTATACTGCCCTAACCTGCCCCTATAATACCCTATACAGCCCTAGCCTGCCACCATAATACCCTATACTGCCCTAACTTGCCACCATAATACCTTCTACTGCCCTAACCTGCCACCATAATACCTTATACAGCCCTAGCCTGCCACCATAATACCCTATACTGCCCAGGCCTGCCACTATAATACTATAACCTTTTTAAATTGAGCTGCAGTTGTGGCAAATCACAACACATGACACTGTCGCTCAAAAGAAGCTCCTGCTCCCTTTTAGGTGGCAAGTTTCACATGCTGCGATTTTGTCAGGGTGGGAGGGTTGCCAGAAATAGGATCCGCCCCGGGTGCCAAATGCCCTAGGTACGCCCTTGCTTCTTTAGCTCTCTGGTAGCTGGCGATAAGACATAGACATGGCACCAGCTACTTCAAAGGCTGGCACTTAAATACCCTTCCTGGTCAGAGGACACACCCAGTGCCAATACTGGGAACTCTATAAGTCCTGGAGGTAGCAGAGATCCTGTGATGAATCTTGGAAGAACCGGGCATGAGTCCTGCAGGGAATCCTGGAAGACCAAAGAGGGATTCTTTGAGTACTTTAGCACATTGTCATTGCATACCATGCATGACCAGCGATCATGTCCCATTCTGATGAAGTGACAACTGACCACATTCCAACGCTGAAGAGAAGAGGACCGGACTGCTGGCTTTAATGGGATTATGGCATAAGGTAAATATATTTTCACAGATATCTGTGTATCTATTAATAAATTGAGCCAATATTCAACCATTAACAGTCTTGCTGAGATAAATAAGTTAAGAGAAATAAAAGAGACAAAACAAAAGATTTATTGGAAAGAAAACATGAAATCCACCCATGTATAAGCCCAACAGACGGCCCCATTTGATTCTTCACCTCCCTCTCCAGTATCCTGTTCAGAACCTGTTCGTGGATTTTTTTACCATTGCTGATAATTATTCCTGTAGTTCTCCTAAAAAAGTTGGACAACATTATCATTACTGCTGTTTGCTTCTTGAGTTGACCTTCCCTTTAAACCATAAGAGTAGAAGTCACAGCTACCTTTAAACGACTCTTTACAAGGAAAATATCTTCTTGTATTTTATCTATTAAGGTATAAAACACATTTAGCATGTTGCCACCATGATGTCTAAAGCACACCGGCTTTCCGATTATAATAGGCTGATTCATTTCCTAAAGTTTTTTTAGAGCACTTTTTAGTCATTAGAGGATGCTTAAAAGTACATTTATCAAAGGAATCTTGTGACGTGCCTCAGAAAAAAAAACTGTAAATGTGAAGTGCAGCTTTTATAACAGAGCCATTAACATTAACATACTTAGATTGCTGTGAAGCTTGTGGTACTAAAGGTGACACTGTCACATATCAGCTGAGATAACTGAAACAATTTTGAGCTTTTACATTTGCACCATCATTGCAAATCAATCTACAGGGGAAAATGAGCGTTGGGGGTGCTATAAGGCCCCAATTCACACCTGAGCGTAGCTTTTTTAGGCAGAAAGTTGCGTGATTTTACAGAGATTTTGACGCGTTTTGCTGCGATTTTGTACAGGTCAAAAGGTCACCCATGTTAAAAGCAGGAAAACGCCTAAATCTGCCTAAAAAAAAAAAAAGTTCCAACTTGTTTGAGCTGCAGGCATTTTGGAGCTTCTGGCTTCAGGCGTTTTTTGGAGTGGAGATGTGAAAACCATCTCCATAGAGAATAATTGATTTTTTTCCCTCCAGTGTTTTGTAGCTTTAGGGCTTCAATCTACAAAATGCTCAGGTGTGAATGGGGCCTACAGGGTAGGGAAGAGGTACCAGGGAGTTGTGGTAGTCAGGGGAGAGCTGTATCTGAAAGGGGGTGAGGTGAATGGCAGGGAGGCACTGTGACCGTGGACATGGGGGGTGATGAATAAATCTGAAGCTTAATCCTGTTTATGGAAGGCTCTAAAGCTTCACCCTGTTCATGGGTGGATCTGAAGCTTCATATTATTTATAGATGGATCTGAAGCTTCATCCTGTTCATGGATTCTTTAAAGCTTCACCCTGTTCATGGATAGATCTGAAGCTTTGTTCTGTTTACGGGTGGATCTGAAGCTTTTTATCCTGTTCATGGGTGGATCTGAAGCTTCATTTTGTTCATAGATGGATCTGGAGCTTCATCCAGTGGATTTATAGAAGGCTCTAAAGCTTCACCCTGTTTATGGATGGATCAGAAGCTTCATCCTGTTTATGGATGGATCAGAAGCTTCATCCTGTTTATGGATGGATCAGAAGCTTCATCCTGTTTATGGATGGATCAGAAGCTTCATCCTGTTTATGGATGGATCAGAAGCTTCATCCTGTTTATGGATGGATCAGAAGCTTCATCCTGTTTATGGATGGATCTGAAGCTTTGTATTGTATATGGATGGATCTAAGGCTTCATTGTGTTCAAGGATGGATCTGAAGCTTCTTCCTGTTCATGGGCGGATCTGAAGCTTCATCCTGTTCATGGGCGGATCTGAAGCTTCATTCTGTTCATAGATGGATCTAAAGCTTCATCCTGTTCATGGAAGGCTCTAAAGCTTCACCCTGTTTATGGATGGATCTTAAACTTCATCCTGTCCATTAATGGATCTGAAGCTTCATTCTGGTCATTAATGGATCTGAAGCTTCATCCTGTTTATGGATGGATTTGAAGCTTCATCCTGTTCATGGAAGGCTCCAAAGCTCCATCCTGTCCATGGATGGATCCAAAGCTTCATCCTGTTTATGGATGGATCTGAAGTTTCATCCTGCTCATAGAAAGATCTGAAGCTTCATTGTGTTTATGGATGGATCTGAACCTTCCTCTTGTTCATGGATGGATCTGAAGCTTCCTCTTGTTCGTGGGTGGATTTGAAGCTTCATCCTGTTCATGGACAGTTCTAAAGCTTTATTCTGTTCATTGATGGATCTGAAGTTTCATCCTGCCCTCAGAAGGATCTGAAGCTTTGTCCTGTTCACGGATGGTTCTGAAGCTTCATTCAGTTCATGGATGGATTTGAAGCTTCATCCTGTTCATGGATAGATTTGAAGCTTCATCCTGTTCATGGATGGATTTGAAGCTTCATCCTGTTCATGAAACTCTAAAGCTTTATTCTGTTCATGGATGGATCTGAAGCTTCATCATGCTCATAGAAGGATCTGAAGCTTCATCCTGTTCAGTGACGGATCTGAAGCTTCATCCTGTTCATCATAATACACTTCCAGTGAAAGGGGATTATGGGAAAACATACTTGGCTGATCTTCCTTCTTTCTTCAACGTCCAGCAATTCCAGGTGAATGTGAATAATTACTACTAGTTATGCCATAACCCAGTACCATGAACTTTCACAGACATACTGGGGTTGATTTACTAAACAGACTGTGCACTTTGCAAAGTAGTACACTAAAAATATATTATATTGCGGAACCTCAAGGTACTGCCTACCTTATTAATAAGTCAGAAAAAGTGAAACAATACTAACATGTGGGGATTGGATACCCTCAAAAAGGTTTGAATCGAAATTAAAAAAAAGGGGGGGGGGGGGGGAATAAAAACCTGTAATAGCTCAACCAACCCTAAGGTAGTACATATCTATGAAACTTCACTCACCATACAAGCATGATTAGCAAAACAAATTTATTGATGTCAGAAAAGGGCATTAAAAACAACATGCATACATAGCATTGGAGCTATAAAAACAATAACAAAAGGACCATCTCTGGATAGGTGGTGGAATTCCACCCAGGTTTTAAAGGTTGTTAATGCTGTAATGCTTGAACCATAAATAGGTGAACACAGTCCTCCCTAACCTCCCTCTCACTGTACCAATCAGAGTCCCTTTGAGACTCGCTCTCAAACCTCAAATGAGACAGCCACGTGAAGAGGTAGATATTCCCAAAAGGCGATAGTCCTTTCCAAAAAATGAGAGGTATACTTTTCAGCTTGTGATCAAGTCCACAGATCCAAAGTCCCAGGGTGAAAACGACAGGCTTGAAAAGTATGTAATACCATAGACGGGTCAAAAGCATGTAGTCCAGAGATGGGCTGAGTTGGCCTGCAGTACTGGAACACAAGCTTATAAGTATACCTCTCATTTTTTGGAAAGGACTATCACCTTTTGGAAATATCTAGCTCTTCATATGGCTGTCTCATTTGGGGTTTGAGAGCGAGTCTCAAAGGGACTCTGATTGGTACAGTGAGAGGGAGGTTAATGAGGACTGTGTTCACCTATTTAGGGTTCCAGAGAGCCACACATCACCCTATTGGACGTTTAAACACATACCCCACCCCACTTGTAAACCTCCTCTTGGCCACTGTTACCCAGCAAGGCTCCTCCCTTTCATCAGTCATTTTCTACTTCAACATACAATCATCCACTTGTCCACAGTTTCCCAATGCAGATCGGGAGAACTATTGATATTCCTTCATAGTTCCAACCTTGTGCTTTGACTTCATTCATCCTCCCACTTTGATTACTAGTTCAACCTTGATTCAACAGCTCGTTTTGCACAGAGTGGCCCCAAACCTATCCTTCTGGGGTCCCCCCGGCGGCTCTCGCAGCTCCTCGCTTCCCTGAGGAGGTTAACTTGTTGCGGGCGTGCTCCCGAGTCCAGCATTCGGCTTCCATAACCGCCGAATGTATGACTCCAGGGGCCTGCGTCATTGGATTTGATTAACAGCAGCAGGAGCCAATGGCTGTGCTGCTATCAATCTATCCAATCAAGAGCTGAGAACCCTGGGCAGAGAGACAGTGCGTCCCAGGCGGGTCAAGTTCCAGGGCTCAGGTTAGTAAAACGGGGGGCCGGTCACTGCCAGGTGTTTTTTCACCTTAATGCATAGGATGCACAAAGGTTTACAACCACTTTAACTTTGACGTCAATAAACTTGTTTTGATAATCATGCTTGTATGGTGAGTGAAGTTCCACAGATATGTACTACCTTAGGGTTGGTTGAGCTATTACAGGTTCTTATTTCTAAGTTTGTTATTTGCACTTTGCAAGGACAGTTGCTCCAAAGCCTAGTAAATGAAGTAAAGCTTCACTTTGCAAAAATCACATGTACATGATTGCATGATGGAAATCTGGAAAGCTCTGGAGCAACTGCAGTTGCAAAATGCAAAGGCACTTTGCAAAGTGCACAGTCTATTTGCCTTTATGTAGCAAAGTCTTTTACCTCTTTTGGTCTAATGGGAACCTCCAAGGCCAAAGATAGCTGACATCCTTCAATAATATGTGGTGGGTTGTGAGGCATAGTGGGTGCAAAGAAGGTGAAAGTAATTGGGCGCCAGACACTTCTTGGATGTAAAAGAGGGTTTATTCCTTTTGACAGTCCTTCTTATATATTTTTTGAGGAAAAAGGGTTAGGGCCAGGACACCCTTATATAGTTGCAAACTCAATTGGCAGACTCCGGGACTTCAACAGGAGGAAAGCCATGCAGGGAAAGGCCCCAGCAAAGCGTCACTTCTACACGTGCAGGATTGCTGTCTCCTATGGTAACAGTCCTTTAACAGTTCCTAACTCAAATGTAACAGTTCTTTCAGCTCCACTACAACTGCTCCTTGTAGTTCTTCAATACTGAAGCTCCTGGTCTCTCACTAGACCCACTAATTCACTGACTACGAATCCCTTGAGCTCCTCCAAGGTTTTGCGGAGTATCCCCTCAAGCGTCACCCCAAGTTCTCTGCTGGGTCCCTAGCTTTGCACTCCAGATACTTCTCAAGCTTCATCCCTGCTAACCAGCGAGGTCCCTGGCTTAACACACAAGGCTGCTCTGCAAGCGTATTGTCTACTGGATGGGTCCCTGATTTGATCACCTGAAGTTTCCCGATTCTCCACTGTGCCCCTTCAGTGAGAATATGATTCCGGTACTTTGTTCGGTTACTCACTGTGGTCCCTGGTAAAGGCGATTGGTCCCTTCGTGGCAACAGCTTCCCTTCTACCTCCGACCACTGACAGGTTCTCCGGCCGGCAGAACCGTCACTTCTGGTTGGACTACAAGCCGCAATCCCAACCCTGTACTGCTCTGTCACTTCTGGATAGGCCCTCACACAGCCGAGCAGGACAGATGCCCCCGAGATAGGCCCAATCTCTGGCCTAGCAGCGTACGACACACGTCCACCCAGATATATAGGCCCTCCCAGCAGGCCAAGGGATTCAAGAAAACCCCTGCCTATTGGCTGAGATACCCCATATACCCATAACCTGACCTTGGGTTACCTTTCTCATTTCTAGTACCACCAAGTACCCGGCCAACTAGTGGTAGAAGAGAAAAGTGCAACAAGGCCAAACTTAGGGAGAAACCAATAGATCTCTATCAATCAACCAAGATAACTATTCTTGGCAAGTAAATTTGTGAGGAGCTCACTGACTAAACTCCAGGGTGCTACATTTAGTAAATCAACCCCACTGTATCAAATGGCAGGTTCAAGTGGCAAAGCGCAACAGTATGAACACACTGCAAAGTGGTGTAAGAGGTGGAGTTAGCCTTTAACCTCATCTTGCTATATCTTTGGATCTCCTAATGGTCTCACGTGTACTTTTTGCTGAAGGTAAACATCCATCTTGTTCTCTAGATGAATTGCTCACGCTTGTGACGAGTTATTTTAGGTAAAAGGTATTTACATGATTAAAAAATGTTGAAACATAACTAGAAGATTTATTTTACTCAGTTTAATATCGTCGAAAAAAAAAACATTTTCTGTTTCCAAGTAATATGAAATAACCTTTTCAGAACATTAATAATGATCCAATCAGCGCTCGCTTTTTAGCGTAATTTGCTTCTGCCTCAAGAGCTCTCGAAAAAGCTTATTTTGTTTTTGTTAAGGTCAGCAGGTTGTCTGACTAAGAAGTATAGTTAGTGTCATGTAAGACTCAAACTAAGAGAACATAATATCTTTATTATGTTTCTTAATTAAGGGTTTATCTGAGGATGGCGATCCATCACATCCAACAAACCGACTCAACAATGCCAAAGATTGTTCTTTCTTATCAACTGATGTCTGCAGGAGGCAATTACCATGATAAAAACGAAACTTTTTTTTTTTAGTAAAACTGTAATACGTACGGGGGATGGCAATATGCTAATTAGAGTTGGGGCAGATTGTTCGGGCCAAGCAAGAGTTCGCCCCGAACATCGCCTGTTCGCCCAACACCCGAATTTGCAGGGTTTTGGGCGGGTGTTCGCCCTGCCAAACACCCTGCAATACACTGTGTGCATTCCTAACCCTGATTGGGCAAAGCTTTGCCCTGTCAGGGCACAGTGAATAGCTGGTTGTTAAGGAGCGGACACGGAAGCCGGCTGCGGCATCCTTAACAACCGATGATTCATTAGCTGTCAATGGGTTTCCCCGCTGACAGCTCAATAAAAAAAACAAAAAACATTCCCAGCATCAAAAAAAGTGAAAAAAAAAAACGGTGTGGGGGTCCCCCCCCCCAATCCATACCAGGCCCTGGTCATAGAGCATATATCAATGTATACATTGCTTTCCAGATCCACCAACAATTGTAAGTGTGCCAGTGCTGTAAATCCAGGTGACATCTCACTGAACATTTCATAAATCAGGAGAGCTTCCAAATTGAGCAAGATGTTGGCCAAGAGAACGAACTGAAGATTCCAGAAGGTGACCCACATGTTGTGTCTGCCATATGCACTGATCAGCCATAACGTTATGACCACCCACCATAACATTATGACCACCTATCTAATATTGTGTAGATCCCCCTTTTGCCACCAAAACAATCCTAAACCAATTAAGGCATGGACTCCACTAGACCTCTGAAGGTATGCTGTGGTATCCGGCACCAAGCCATCAGTAGCAGATCCTTTGGTAGCAGTCCTGTAAGTTGCATGGTGAAGTCTCCATGGATTGGAGTGCATAGTACATCCTGGTGCCATCTCTTCTCGGGGTAAGTTGTCCAGTTCTAATGCTCACGTTCCCATTATAGGCTGTGGCTATTTGGTCGTGCACATGGGTGAGCATGGGCACCCTGACCAGTCTGCAGCTACACAGCCCCACACACAACAAACTTCGACTCTCTGTGTGTACTGACACCTTTCTATCAAAAACAGCATTCACTTTTTCAGCAATTTGAGCTCCATTAACTCTTCCATTCATACTGACTACAAGGACCAGCCTTCTCTTCCCACCTCCATCAATGAGCCTCCCCTCCCCACCTCCATCAATAAGCCTTCCCTCCTCACCTCCATCAATGAATCTTCCCTCCCCACCTCCATCAATGTGTCCCCCCCCACCTCCATCAATGAGCCTTCCCTCCCCACCTCCATCAATGAGCCTTCCCTCCTCACCTCCATCAATGAGCCTTCCCTCCCCACCTCCATCAATTAACCCCCCCACCACCTCAATCAATGAGCCTTCCCTCCCCACCTCCATCAATGAGCCTTCAATCCCCACCTCCATCAATGAGCCTTCCCTCCCTACCTCTCTCGTCACTCTAGACATTACAATTTGGTCCTTGTCAAAGTCCCTCAAATCCTTACACTTGCCCGTTTTTTCTGCTTTCAACACATTAACTTCAGGGACAACGTGTTCACTGGCTGCCTAATATATCCCACCAACTTTCAGATGCCATTACATGGAGATAACCAATATTATTCACTTTACCTTCCAGTGATCAGAATATTATGGTGGAACAGTGTACTAATTACAACATTTTAGATGGGGATGTTATGGCTGAAACTCAAGTGAAGACCAGAATCAGAACCCATGTGTGCAATACCACCCAGAAGTCCTCACAGAGCATTGCACCTTCTGGATATTTTTATGCAAATATAAAACACAACACAGCAAACAACAACAGGACCAGACTTGGTTCCAATAGGTATTTATATGTAGAATTGGTTTTCAAATTGGTGGAGGTCCACCCTTGTGGACCCCGCCCCCTTCTTTTTTCAGAATGAATTGTCCATATTAGTGATAGTTTTATTTCAATATAAAGATATTTATAGATAAAAAAGTAACTAAAAGTTTCAATTTACCCAGTTTATTATCTGTGGAAAAACACGCTCTGTTTCCAAGCGTGATATGAAACAACCTTTTCCGAATACTAATAACGACCCAATCAGCACTAGTGTTTTTTTTTTTTTTTAAGTGCAATTTGCTTCTGCCTTTTAGATCCCTTGAAAATGCTTATTTTGTTTTTGTTAAGGTCAGCAGGTTGTGTGACTAAGACGTACGGTTCCCTTCAGGTAAAAAAAATCAAACTAGGCGAACATAATATCTTTTATTATAATTCTATTCTCCGCCACGTCCAACAAACTGACTCAACAACTCGGAAGATTGTTCCTTCCTAATCAGCCGAGGTCTGCAGGGTGCAAATACTATGCTACCGGTGACTACCAAAAGAACGACGAAAATATTAAAGTTAAGCTGTAATAAGAGAAGTATGGGGACTTCAATTGCTGACCTCCATATGGAACTGTTAGGTGAATGGATCTTATTTTTTTTTTTTTTTGGAGACTCAATTCAATTGTAAAGTATACATATTGAGGAAGGTACAAGCGAACATTGATTAACATATGATTATACAGGTGGCAATCAAGTTACTATAACAGTGGAAGGTCTACATAGGGTTTGAAGGAAATCATCAATATATATTGATACACTGCCTCTACTGACTGAATATAGAGTATACACTGAATATATAGTCTATGGTAAATGCAGAGTATACAGTATATATATATATATATATAAAATACACTGTCACTAACTAAATAACCTGCCTGCTTAATCTAGCTCAAGCTATCTCTCCGTCCATGCCGACAACACTACATGCGGCCGCTATGTAAGCAGCCTTATATAGTGTGGGGCGTGGACTAAGACCCCCTAAGCCATGATTGGCCAAAGGCGCCCTGTCTTTGGCCAATTGTGTCTCCCTCAGCAGAGCGGGCTGTGATTGGCCAAAGCATGCAGGTCAGGTGCATGCTTTGGCCAATCCTCATACAGCAATGCACTGCGATATCGCAGTGCATTATGGGGCATTCCGCGGTGCTCGAATTTCCCGCGAACGCCCCATAATATTCGCTGTTTGGCGAACGGGCGAACATCCAATGTTCGAGTCAAACGTAGGTTCATCCCTAGTTTTTTGACAATTCCTTTAATAAGAAATTTAAAATTTAAAAAAAAAATGTCTCCCGAGGTAGGTCCATCATCCATCATGACGCCCGCCGCACCGCCAAACCCAAAAAAAAAAAACCTCTGGATTCGTCGAAGGCTCAGCTTGGACTGAACCTTAAAGTGGAAGTCCATGCAAAATCAAAAAATAGCTGCATCTATAGAGACCAGGGATCTAACACTAACCTCTCTATCAATGTAAAGAAAAAAACGAGTATACATCACTTTTTGGATGCCGATCTGACCGGATCCCCCCACTGAGCAGTCAGCCGCGGCTTCTCTGTGTAGGTGGGTGCAGAGGAGACGGAGGACAACGGAAGCCCCATAGTAACTCTATGGGTGACGTCACTTCCCATTCATTTCACAGTCGTTGTCGTCCGTGTCCTCTGCAGAGCTCCCGGCGCTGGAGAACGGGTTGGAGCGAGTCGAAGCGCGTCAGTCGGCTTCCAAAAAAGGTATGTATACTCATATTTTCTTTACAGGGACAGAGAGGTTAATGTTATGCCACGTACACACGAGCGGACTTGCCAACGGGCTAAACTCCATCGGCATTTCCGATGGAAACGTTTAGAACACGTTCTATATCTGAGTCCGTCAGAAATGCCGACAGAAAAAGTCAGATGGGGCATACACATGGTCAGAATGTCCGACCACAAGCTCCCATCGGACTTTTTCTGTCAGGAAGTCTGGCCGTGTGTACACAGCATCAGATTCCTGGTGTCTATAGATGCTGGGATTTTAGATTTTGCATGGACTTCCACTTTAAGCTTGTCCCTACTTACTAATATTGCACCCAAGGCTCCTGTTTCCCCTTCCCACATTCTATGGAAATGCCTGGAAGTCTATTTCCATTTGTGGGGGGGGGGTTGGTTTAGAAGCGGTTCCGATGCTACGGCAACCCTTGGAATGGTTCAACCTTTACTTGGCACTGCAAGGTTCCTTCCAGCCAAGATCCGGCACCTAACAAGAACCAATTGTTAGCGGTAGAAAACCCCTTTAAAACCTTTAAGTGTGTTGAAGGACTTTGATTGTTCCCGAGGTTTATAAAAAGTCTAAAATTCTGCTTCATCTCAAACAGAAGAATCTCTCCTTCCCCTATGATGAGCTGATTCTCGCCATTAGGATTGAGTCTTCCTTTGAAAGTCACAGAGGAAAGAAAGGAGCTGAAGATGAAAACAGATGGGCTTTTCACGATTTCTTTTTTTTTTACTCTTTTGTCAGAAGCTGAAACATGGATATTCTAATTAGTGGGTGCGTACTGCACTCCTGACAGCGCAGAACATCGCACCGCCATCAACTCACGTGCAATGAAGAAAAAAGTGTTACAGAACAGATACAGTTCTTTAGTGAGAAAAGCAACAGTCGCTAAACTATCTTTGCATCAACTGCGCCTTCCCGAGAGCCCCGAGTCTAGAAGACGGCATTTTCTGTTTAATAAAAATATATAATATAATATAATAATAATATAATAATATAATGTGAGTGCCCATTCAATATCGGGCACTCATCCCCCCCCCCCCCGCCCCCCCCTTCCTGCCCAGGGCAATTTTCAGCTTTCAGCGCTGTCACACTTTGAATGACAATTACACGGTCATACAACACTGTCCCCAGATTACATTTTTATCTTTTTTTATTTACACAAATAAAGCTTTCTTTTGGTGGTATTTATTCACCGCTGTTTTTTTTTTTTTGCTAAAAAAAAATATTTTTTTGCTGAAAATTTTGAAAACAAAACTCAGCGTTTTTCTAAGTTCCTGTTCTGTTAAAGCTTTGCGAATAAATAATCTTTCTTCATAAATTTAGGCCAAGATGTAATCTGTTACATTTCTTTGGTGAAAATAACCCAAATCAGTGTCTATTATTTAGTCTGTAGCAGTGGCGTCTCCAGCTTTCATATTTAAGGGGGGCACATGGGGGGGACAGGGACAAAAGTAGGGGGGCAACTATAAAATGCAATTATATATATATATAACCTGGGGCCCTTTACTACGATCCCACAACGGGCCCTTTCACATGTTCTGCAGTGAGCTCCCTTCCTACTGTATTGGGGCCCCCCAGGGTGGCAGAAAACAAGAGATATATGTCACCAGCATACCAAGAAAATGTAAGGGTCCAAAGCAGTGGGAGAACTATCAGGGTTGCAAAGGTTGTCTTGCCACCGGGCCCTGGTGTTCTGCCACTGTGGGGTTCCCCAGCCTCCTCTTGCTGTCCTGCCCCTGCTATTGACAGCGCTGGTCTGGCATCTCTTGGAATTTACAGGCTGGTTCTCCTGTCCGAAGAGTCCTGGTGGAGTCCTTCCTGCAACTCGCTCTTCTCCCTGCCAATGAGGATGCAGGGGAAGGAGCAGATCGGACGGCTGTGGTTGTGTGAGCGCTCGCATTATGCAGTGTCAGCTAGCAGAGGGAGGGGGGAGGAATCACCCGCAGGAGCTGACTGGGGACGCTCTCCCTCTCAATAGAGACTGTGTTACTCCAGTGGCGGCCTGAGTAAGATGTGGCGCATCCGCTACGAATGCAAACAAAAAGACATTGCCTTTTTGTAAAAAAAAAATATTTTTTTAATTGGGGGGCACATGGTGGGGCACAGCATAATGTTGGGGGGGGGGGGTCAGGGCCCCCTCTGGCCCCCCCTAGGGACGCCATTGGTCTGTAGGAATGTTACAGAGTCCACAAACTATGGGATATGTATCTGAAAATCCATCAATCTATAGTCGATGTACTGACGGCATTTATCCGAAGTTACGAATTATCCGAAAAAAGGAATGCCGTATCTAAACAAATGGAACGGAACAAAAAATAATAAATAATAATAATAAAAAAAGTTTTTATTATTATTATTTATTATTATTATTAATGCGTTACCTTCCATTCGTTTAGATGCGGCATTCATTATTTCAGGTAGTTCGTAACTTAGGATAAATTCGTATTCGTTACGTTTACTAACAGCAAAATTTGAAAGGAAATTCCAATACCTATAATTTAATAGTTAGTTATTATTTCATTCAAACAAATTTACTTCAGCGCTGATATGGACCTAATTGGTAAGTAAAACCAGTTCAAATGCAACCATTTAAATGTGCTCTGATCCCACAGACAAGGTATTAATGCAATGATAATAGTGTGATTAAGGCCAACTTATAAATAATACGAATACACAGCGCACAACAGTGAAATACACCAATAATCCGCAAATGTGCGAAATAAATTAATAATGTTATAAATAATTCTGTCTCCTCTATGAGTAGAGGTATAATAAATGTGCACACACAGTGATAAAAAAGTGAAAAAAAAAGTCCAAAAAAGTTCCAACGAAAAAGTCTAGGTGGTGGTGACTTTTTCGTTGGAACTTTTTGGACTTTTTTTCACCTATTTATCACGGTGTGTGCACATTTATTATACCTCTACTCATAGAGGAAGGAGCATTATTTATAACATTATTCATTTATTTTGCACATTTGCGGATTATTGGTGTATTTCACTGTTGTGCGCTGTGTATTTGTGTTATTTCTAAGTTGGGTTTAAAAGCACTATTATGCCGCGTACACACGGTCCTACTTTTCGTCTACAAAAGTCCAACAGACGCTGATGGACTAAAGCTGGCTGGTAATCCGATCGTGTGTGGGCTTCTCCGGACTTTCAACCGACTTTTTTAGCCTCAAATACGACGTACTTTAGATTTGAAACATGCTTCAAAACTTTTACTTCGTACCTACGACGGACCCCGAAATCCGCTCGTCTGTGTGCTAGTCCGACGGACAAAAAGCCACGCTAGGGCACCTATTGGCTACTGGCTATGAACTTCCTTATTTTAGTCCGGTGTACGTCATCACGTACGAATCCGACCGACTTTTGTGTGGTCGTGTGTAGGCAAGTCCGGTCGTTAGAAAGTAGGCCGCAAGTCCGCGGCAAGTCCACCGAAAGTCTGCCGGAAGTCTGTCCGACAGGCTGTCCGACTTTTGTAGACGAAAAGTACGACCGTGTGTACGCGGCATTATCATTGCATTATTAGTTATTATTTCATATTATCACATTTTCAGGTTTTTAGATTTTTGAATTTCCGAATTTTCAAATTTACGAATTTCCAAATTTCACGAATTTCCAAATTTACGAATTTTCGAATTTTTGAATTTCCGAATTTATGAATTTTCCAATTTGTGAATTTATGAATTTTCAAATTAACGAATTTCCAAATTTAAGAATTTCCAAATTTACGAATTTCTGAATTTTCCAATTTTCCAATTTGTGAATTTATGAATTTACCAATTTTTGAATATTCGGAAAAATTCATTAAACGGGTTTTCGTTAATTCCGATGTTTTCCAAATTAACTCATTTTCGAAATTCCTTAAAAAAACAAATTCGGAACCAAACGAACTGCACATGTCTAGCATTCAGAAGGCGGCTTCTGAACGCCTGACAGCGGCCGTTCCACATGCGACTGCTAGCATGGGCTAATGTGGACTGTGGGCTCTTTCGGGCTCACTGTGAAGTGTGGTGCCCTCTAAAGAGTGATCCGTGTTTGGCTTGTTGCTTTTCTTAGGGCATTTGACAGGCGGTCATGAGGCCTAATTTAAAGAGGAGGGCCCATCAAAAAAAAAAAAAAAATTAAAAGTCAGCAGCTACAAATACTGCAGCTGCTGACTTTTAATTGGACACTTACCTGTCCCGGGTCCAGCGATGCGGGAGATCGAAGCCCCGCTCGTCTCCCCCTCCGTTCAGCGGCGCCGGCATTGCAACTGTGGGCGCCGGGCTGTGGCTTCACAGCCTGGCACCCACTGGGCATGCGCGAGCGGTGCCGCGCGCCGTGATTGGCCGCTCAGTCACCTGTAATGGGTCCCAGATGATTGACAGGAGGGAGGGAGCAGAGCCGAGCCCTTCCTGTGCCGAGGGGGAAGTGATGTCACCAGCCCAGGCACTGGAAGAGGCAGACTACGAGGGACCCCCTAGCAACAGGCATTTAGAGGTAAGTAAAAAAAAAAATTTCCAAGTGTTTTTCTTTATTTTTTTTAGGCACAATCATGAATTTTTTTTTTTTTAGGGTGGAACACCACTTTAACCTTATAATGCTGCAATACCCCCCATTACATTCAATGGGTACAGATGACAAGTGGTGCCGCTTATCACACTATGCACCCCGAGGTTAAAAATATTGTGGCCCACAGCATGTTTACAGCCCTGCCTGGGTGTTTTTTTTTAACAATTCAGGTGGGGCCAGGGGGGGGGGGGTCTAGTGGGCTGCGGGGGGTCAGTTGAGGCTGAGGGGGTCAGGTGAGGCCAGGGGGGTCAGTTGGGGCCAGGGGGGTCTGGTGGGGGCCGAGGGGGGTCAGGTGGGCTGGGGGGGTCAGTTGGGGCCGGGGGGGTCAGGTGGGGCCAGGGGGGGACAGTTGGGGCCAGGGAGGGTCTGGTGGGGGCCAAGGGGGGTCAGGTGGGCTGGGGGGGTCAGTTGGGGCCAGGGGGGTCAGGTGGGGCCAGGGGGGCTCAGTAGGGGCCAGGGGGGGTCTGGTGGGGGCCGAGGGGGGTCAGGTGGGCTGGGGGGTCAGTTGGGGCTGGGGGGGTCAGGTGGGGTCGGAGGGGTCAGTTGGGGCCGGGGGTGTTGTGGTTAAAACCACCACCCAGCCGCTCGTTTTTACCGACCCTCTGAAAGATACTGTAAACTTACAAGATTGCCTTTATTTTTTGCCTTGATGTACACTTTAAATATCGGGACTTTTCATGGCGCCGCATTTTTCCTGTAGACGGGTTGCTGAGTTTGTTTTGTTTTCTCGTGTGACGCGGCGATGGATGGAAAGAGCCGTAACATCATAACGACGATATCTCTCTATTGGCAGGTGGCGTCATAATCACCTCTCAGCTCTTCCTTAATTCGGCTCGGGGAACATTAGACTTCTAGATTGAAACATTTCCACAGCACAGTAACATTTATTGACTTTCACAGCAGAGATAAAACCAGAGAAATCTGCTGACGGAGAGACTTCGGGATGCGTCTTCCAGGAGGAAATTCACCCGCAAAGATGCTGATATGTTAAAACAGAAATCCTCCGAAAGATTGCGGAATACGAGGGATAACGGGCCGGGCACACCAGAGAGATCCGTACAGAACCACTCCGGAGTGCCGAGTCTGTAATTATTGGGTTTATTGGACATATTTCACATTTAACTTCAAAAAACTTATACAGTCCCTTGAAAAAGTATTCACACCCCTTGAAATTTTCCACATTTTGTCATTTTACAACCTAAAACGTAAATGTATTTTATTGGGATTTTATGTGATAGACCAACACAAAGTGTCACATAATTGTGAAGTGAAAGGAAAATGATAAATGATACAAATCAATATGTGAAAAGTGTGTGGGGGGGGGGCATTTGCTTTACTCTGATACCCCTAACTAAAATCTAGAGGAACCAATTGCCTTCAGAAGTCACCTAATTAGTAAATAGAGTCCACCTGTGTGTCATTTAATCTCAGTATAAATACAGCTGTTCTGTGAAGCCCTCGGAGGTTTGTTAGAGAACCTTAGTGAAAAAGCCACATCATGAAGGCCAAGGAACACACCAGACAGGTCAGGGATAAAGTTGTGGAGAAGTATAAAGCAGGGTTAGGTTATAAAAAAAATCTCCCAAGCTTTGATCATCTCACGGAGTTCTGTTCAATCCATCATCCGAAAATGGAAAGAGTATGGCACAACTGCAAACCTGCCAAGACATGGCCGTCCACCTAAACTGACCGGCCGGGCAAGGAGAGCATTCATCAGAGAAGAGCCAAGAGGTCCATGGTAACTCTGGAGGAGCTGCAGAGATCCACAGCTCAGGTGGGAGAATCTGTCCACAGGACAACTATTAGTCGTGTTCTCCACAAATCTGCCCTTTATGGAAGAGTGACAAGAAGAAAGACATTGGTGAAAGAAAGTCATAAGAAGTCCTGTTTGTAGTTTGTGAGAAGCCATGTGGAGGACACAGCAAACATGTGGAAGAAGGTGATCTGGTCACATGAGACCAACATTCAACTTTAGGGCCTAAAAGTAAAACTCTATGTGTGGGGAAAACTAACACTGTACATCACCCTGAACACACCATCCCCACTGTGAAACATGGTGGTGGCAGCTTCTTGTGGTGGGGATGCTTTCTTCAGCAGGGACAGGGAAGCTGGTCAGAGTTGATGGGAAGATGGATGGAGCCAAATACAGGACAATCTTAGAAGAAAACCTGTTAGTTTTGTGCAGGAATAAAAGACAGTTATTTAATGCCTCATTAGGTTAAATATTTTGTGTTTTTTATTTAAAGGGTAAATCCACCATATACACTATATTATCAAAAGAACTTTAATGACATCCCAGTCTTAGTCCGTAGGGTTCAATATTGAGTTGGCCCACCCTTTGCAGCTATAACAGCTTCAACTCTTCTGGGAAGGCTGTCCACAAGGTTTAGGAGGGTGTCTATGGGAATGTTTGACCATTCTTCCAAAAGAGCATTTGTAAGGTCAGGCAATGATGTGGACGATAAGGCCTAGCTCGCAGTTTCCGCGCTAATTCATCCCAAAGATGTTCTATCGGGTTGAGGTCAGGACTCTGTGCAGGCCAGTCAAGTTCCTCCACCCCAAACTCGCTCATCCATGTCTTTATGGACCTTGCTTTGTGCACTGGTGCGCAGTCATGTTGGAACAGGAAAGGGCCGTCCCCAAACTGTTCCCACAAAGTTGGGAGCATGAAATTGTCCAAAATGTCTTGGTATGCTGGCGCCTTAAGAGTTCCCTTCACTGGAACTAAGAGGCCAAGCCCAACCCCTGAAAAACAACCCCCACACCATAATCCCCCCTCCCCCCACACCATAATCCCCCCTCCACCAAATGATTTGGACCAGTGCACAAAGCAAGGTCCATAAAGACACAGAGTTCGGGGTGGACATTACTGTGTGTGGAAATGTTTCAATCTAGAAGTCTAATGTTCCCTGGGCTGAATTAAGGAAGAGCTCTGACCTGACCTCAACCCGATAGAACACCTTTGGGATGAATTAGAGTGGAAACTGTGAGCCAGGCCTTCTCGTCCAACATCAGTGCCTGACCTCATAAATGCCCTTCTGGAAGAATGGTCAAACATTCCCATAGACACCCTCCTAAACCTTGTGGACAACCTTTTCCAGAAGAGGTAAGGCTGTTATAGCTGCAAAGGGCGGAGCCAACTCAATATTGAACCCTACGGACTAAGACTGGGATGCCATTAAAGTTCATGTGTGTGTAAAGGCAGGCGTCCCAATACTTTTGGTAAATTAGTGTATATTGTGACAGTGCAAGGCCCTGCCACCAGGGGCGTAACTATAGGGATTGCAGGGATCGCATCTACGACCCAGCCCCATTCTTCAGGGGGCCCCTGCAGCTCCCCTGTCAGATTTGTCTGCTCCTGGATAGGAAGGGCAGCGAAGCGGAGCGGCTTATAGAAAAACTGAACCCTTCCATTATCCTCCTGGCTCCTGTAGCTGCTGAATGCCTGCAGGAGGGAGAGGAGAACTGGGCTTTCAGCGGCTTTCAGCGGCTTTCAGAATGATAATGAAAGGGTTTGGTTCTTCTATAAGTCTCTCCGCCGTGCTGCCCCTCCGATCCAGCCTGGTGCCTGGTTCATTGGTCCGCCTCTCAGCTCCGCCCCCTGAACTCCAAGCTGCTGATGCCGGGTAAGTCTTGCTTCCTGGCCAAGTGTAGAAATGCATTCTTTGCCCCCCTCCTGTCACAGTGCCCCCCCTCCTATCATACTGACCCTCTTGCTGTCACAGGGCCCCTCCTGCTGTAACGCTGTGCCCCCTGCTATCATACTGCCCCCCTCTGCTGTCACACTGCCCCCTTGCTGTCATACTGCCCCCCCCTTCTGTCATACTGTCCCCCGACTGTCACACTGCCTCCCACCTACTGCCATACTGCCCCCCTGCTGTCACACTGCCCCTCCTTCTGTCATACTGTCCCCCGACTGTGACACTCCCCCTACCACTGCCATACTGCCCCCCTGCTGTCACACTGCCCCCTACCACTGTCATACTGCCCCCCTGCTGTCACACTGCCCCCTACCACTGTCATACTGCCCCCCTGCTGTCACACTGCCCCTCCATCTGTCATACTGTCCCCCGACTGTCACACTGCCTCACACCTACTGCCATACTGCCCCCCTGCTGTCACACGTCCCCTCTGCTGTCACTTTGCTGCCCGCCGCTGTCATACTGCCCCCCTTGCTGTCACACTGCCCCTCTGTTATCATACTGCCCCCCCTCCTGTCACACTGACCCCCCAGTCATACTGCCCCCCCTCTTGTCACACTGCCACCCTCCTACACCTCTGCCTACCACCGTAGAAGCCTATCACATTGGTAGTACACAGGATTCTCAAAGGTGCAGTTTGAAAAGCTCTGGCATGTTTATGGTGAGCAGAGAAAACTGTCTTAAAGTGGAACTATACTTACCCTTTCTCCAGCGATGCGGCATCCTGGAGTTCCCCGCCCGGCTGCTGACCTCTTTGGTGGCTGGCTTCTGGGTCATGATCACCAGCCGCTGTCATTGGCTGGGCAGGGATGACATCACTCCTGCGCATGCTGAATTTGTACATTGAGCTGTGCATGCTCCATTTAAATGAAGGTCAGGTGAATATACCCAGCACAGAGTTCCCCCATACATCAGAGTCTGCAAGGTTTCCCCTTACAGTGCAAGGCGAACTCTGATGAAAGGGGTGACTCTGCAGATCATGTCATGATGTAAGGGGAAATGTTGCAGACTTTGGTGTAAATGGGAACTCTGGTGACCGGAGACCACCTTATATCAGAGTCCACTGCGTTCCCCTTTACATCAGAGTTCCCGCTTACATCAGACCCCCTTCCGCCACCCGCAGAAGTGATCGAGTGTATAACCACCTCCCTCCCAGGACGCCATATGATGTCTTCCCGGGTGAAGTGATTAAATAGAAAGGGAGATGTGAGGAGCAGCTCTCAGGCTCCGGTGGGTAAGAGGCACCCCCTACAAAAGCTGCAGTTATGTCTATCTATAGTGATTATGCTGATGAAGTTGAAAATGTAGGGTTGTCCAAGGAAGATTCCTGGGGGTCTCCATGTGTTGGAGCTCGAGAGTGTCCAGGACAGCTCTGGTACTGCTCTGGTGGAACAAGGGCGGGCTGCACCTACCCTATACCCTACTGTGACCTGGTTTGGTTTCAGCCTGCCAAAGCTGAAAGTACAAAGCTGGGTGTGTTGGTAGCGCCACCAGAGCAAGCTGGTCATAATAGTGTATTGCAGCCTGCCAGCCTGAGGAAGCAATTACCCCGGGACCAGTGGAGTCTAGTATGTTTTTTTTTTAAATACTCAATAATCCTGAGCTATGAAAATACATAAAAGGCGCGAAAAAATTATTACAGCTTCCCATGGATCCAAGAAGACAAATTATAAATACGCAGTCACAGCCTGACGCCATCACAGTATATAGTCACTGGTGAAGGTGATATTGAAACGAGGAAAGTGGCGGTACCTGAACGGCAGCAGATGTCGACTTGTTAAATAAAATGAATTACAGCGTCACATTATACTTCTAATTAGGCCAACTATATCAGTGATAGAATTAAACTTCCGCCTGTGGCAAAGACACACATTGTAAAAATGCAATCGATGTGAAATATGGAGACAGAAGAGAACAAAAATAATCCCAAACTTTCCGCCTGACTATGGAATGTGAATAACTGAAGATCATTTGTTTTGTTTTATCTGTAAAGTTTGCAGCTTCGGGTGTGTAGCGCTACCCCTGAAGGAATCGCTTCAGATTTGACAGGTTCTTTACCCCATTGGTTCAGAGGCCGCCAAATACACAGCAAAAAAATAGTCCATTCACTCCAGCTCATTAATTGGTCAAAGGTGCCTGGATCAGTCCATGGTTCACGGCTGGGGACCATGAAACATTATGAGCACAGGTCAAGACAGACTGGAACAGTTCACGGCTGGGGAGCATTAAGTGGTATGAACACAAGAAAAGGAAGACAGGAACAGTCCATGGTCACTGGCTGGGGACCACAAAGCAGTATGAGCACAAGTAATAACAGACTGGAACAGTCTATGGTTCACTGCTGGGGACCATGAAGTGGTCTGAGCACAAGTAATGAGAGACTGGAACAGTCCATGGTTCACTGCTGGGGACCATGAAGTGGTCTGAGCACAAGTAATGAGAGACTGGAACAGTCCATGGTTCACTGTTGGGGACCATGAAATAGTATGAGCACAAGTAATGACAGACTGGAACAGTCTATGGTTCACTGCTGGGGACCATGAAGTGGTCTGAGCACAAGTAATGACAGACTGGAACAGTCCATGGTTCACTGTTGGGGACCATGAAGTAGTTTGAGCACAAGTAATGACAGACTGGAACAGTCTATGGTTCACTGTTGGGGACCATGAAGTGGTCTGAGCACAAGTAATGACAGACTGGAACAGTCTATGGTTCACTGCTGGGGACCATGAAGTAGTATGAGCACAAGTAATGACAGACTGGAACAGTCTATGGTTCACTGCTGGGGACCATGAAGTGGTCTGAGCACAAGTAATGACAGACTGGAACAGTCTATGGTTCACTGTTGGGGGCCATGAAGTAGTATGAGCACAAGTAATGACAGACTGGAACAGTCCATGGTTCACGGCTGGGGACCATGAAGTGGTATTAGCACAAGAAATGGCAGACTGGAATAGTCTGTGATTCACGGCAGAGGACCATGAAGCAGGAGGAGCATAAATAAAGGCTTTAGTCACTGGATTCTGGCACATAGGCAGTCATAGATGCATCCTCTTGCAAAGTGTCCCGCATTCAATCTATAAGACTTCAGGACATCATGTGATAATTACGCTACTTGGAATGAAAATAAATTTAATGAGATGTAGTTCCGTGCTCCTGTTACATTTAGGTTTGGGGTCTACTGTAGTCAGTGGAGAAATGATCTGTTGTTTTGTCTGGTCATGGTTTCCTAAGCTAAGTGATTGATTGCTTCTGCCTGTTTCTGGAGGAAGCTTCCAGAAAATAGAGTAGGGAAGGTCAATCAGTTATGAATATTTATCATACCTCAGCCAATTCCTGGAAGAGAGTGTCCAAGAGGTGGCTGGGGAGGTGATAAATGTTTGGCAGGCCTGGTCAGAGTGTTCTTTCTCTGATAAGAGGGTTCCAGTTCTCCTAGGGCTGCTGTCCCTTGGAGGCAGTCTGGGCCTCAGCAGGTGCTGGGCTGGGGCCTGGAGAAGATTGCTGAAGAAGTTTTTGATGGAGGGCGTCATTTTGAAGGTCTGGTCTGGAGAAGGGTCTTTGTCTCCCTCTCTGCAGAGTGTTGTGTGAAAGCTGGGTGACAGACAGGTCCTAGGACATTGTGAGTAAGACAAGGTTTTGTCCAAGTTCCTTCGATTGTGGCACCAGTGGATCCAAGACTCTAGATGCAAATGCCTATTCTAACATTTCTTCATTTATCTCCTAATTATCCCTGCCACTTAGTAGTTTGCCCACTCTCACAAGCATCCATGTAAGACCTCCAATTCTCATTGGCACCCTAATTACCTAGACCAGTGATGGTGAACCTTGGCACCCCTGATGTATTTGGAACTACTTTTCCCATGATGCTCATGCAGTGTAGTTGAGCATCATGGGAAATGTAGTTCCAAAACATCTGTAGTGCCAAGGTTCGCCATCACTGACCTATAACAACTTACATTATATTGTCAAAAGTATTGGGATGCCTGCTTTTACACACACACATGAACTTCAGTGACATCCCAGTCTTAGTCCGTAGGGTTCAATATTGAGTTGGCTCCGCCCTTTGCAGCTATAACAGCTTCAACTCTTCTGGGAAGTCACTTACCCCATCACCGGCGGCTTTCCCTGCTCAGCGGTGGTGGCCTCCCGTTCTCCTGCTCTCCACGGTTCATCGCGGCATTCTGTTTCCTCCCTCCTCTGTGGCTGATCAGAAGTCTTCTCTTTTCGGCCAATCGGAAAACGGGTCTCACTCCCGCTTCTGATTGGCCGGATTGAGGATCAGTATTTCAACAGCGAACATTCATTCTCTGTTGTAACACACCTGGGTGGGATCGGAGCGCATTCTCTGCGACCCGAGCCCACCCTATATTGAAGCCTATTAGAGCCTCTGTCTCTAATCGGGCGCTTAAAAAAAAACTCCATTGCATACACTGGGGCGGCGTAAAGAGAGGGGGCAGCGCCCGGGTGCCCCTAATAGACGGGCTGCCACTGCTCCTCTTTGTCTATGAACTTCATTCATAGTTTTAAATTAAAAAAAAAAAAAAAAGGTTTTCAAGAAAAAAAATCCTCTGTATGCAGAGCCAAATTGTCATAGGTCCGGGGGGCGTGGTCAAGATGGCGACCAGATAGGACGTGTGAGACAGAGCTCCGCACACAGCAGGCCTACAAATCCGTTTTTACTGGACTAAAAGACAACCTAAATACCCCACGGGGCTGAGGCTGTGACCGGGCACGGATGTGAGATAGGTCGGAGCTTGAGGATAGCGGCGTTCGGCTCCGCTACCGGCCACGTAGTCCAGAGGAGCTCCGCCGGCCCTAACTGAATCCACAGGAATCCTGTTTCAGAAATCCGGGATTTCCCCCAAGACTATCCTTTTGGTACTGTCATCCACTACCAGCAGAAGAGCCGAGGGTTATTGAAGAGGCCAGCCGCCTGATGAAGATGCTGTAGGCCCTCGGCCGGTTCCACGTCCCGGAGGCAATACGCCATCTTGCGGCCTGCGCGGCCCTCGCGATCCCCGGCCTTGGGTGCCACGATCGGCCGTAGGAGGGCCGGAAAACAAAACCATCCACCGCTGTCATCCGACCAGGAGACGAGGGGCGGCCCGGAGGAGACGAGCGGGGACATCCACGCCACCTCGGAGGCCATCGGCTGGTTCCATACTCTGGAGGGGATCCGCCATCTTGAGGCCTACGAAGCCTCCGGGATTACCGGGCTCGGGAGCCGCGATCGGCGGGAGAAGGGCCGCTGCAGGCCCCACAGCAACACCGGCCGGCAGTGAGTGGCGGAGGAACTTAAAGCAAGACCTGCTGAGAGGTGAGGGGGACAGGGCCATAAGGCGGGCGGAAGACACAAAGTACATCCTGGCTGTTGGGGGACCTTTGCATATTATATAATACTTGGCAGACTGGGAACCAAAACTGGGCATGAGAAGAAGAACCTGTGGTGCCCAGAAGAAGAAGCACACAGCCCCTAAAACGCCGCCACCAGCCCAGGGCCCAGGTGGAGCAGTGTGTTCAAATATGGCCTCACAGACAGAACATACAGACACTCAGGCTGAGTCCTCCCAGATGGGAGAGGATCAGTTTCAGGCATTAATGCAGGCTATCACAGGTTGCCAAACTACCCTAACTACAAAAATAGAGCAAATACAGTCAGAGATGGGCCTAATAAAAAGGGATATGGACAAATACAGAGACAGGCTGACGGAGGCTGAAAGGAGGGTAGGGGAGAATGAAGATGAAATCCGAGATCACAGCGCCTCCCTTCGTATACTGCAAGTGAAAATGAAAACGTTGGAATCGCGTGCGGAGGATCAGGAAAACAGAAACCGCAGGAACAACCTGCGCCTGGTGGGGCTTCCGGAAGGAGCGGAGGGAAGAGACCCGGAGGCATATACGGAACAGTTGTTGCGAAACCTTCTCCCACAAGCACCATTCTCTGCACACTTTGCGGTGGAGCGAGCCCACAGAATGCCATCAACTCGGGGCCCACCAGGAACACTTCCACGCACCTTCATATTTCGTTTGTTGAATTTTAGAGATAAAGATCTGATCCTACGGGAGGCACGAAAGGTGGGAGAGCTGCGCATTGAGAACGCGAAGATCATGCTATTCCCTGGCTACTCGGTGGAAACGCAGAGGCAACGCAGGACATTTGACCAGGTCAAGGCCCTACTGCGTACTAAGGGGCTAAAATACAGCATGATATTCCCTGCACGACTCAGAGTAGTGGATGGTGAATCTACTAAATTTTTCACCTCTCCAGAGGAAGCATCCCGATGGCTTGAATCCCTGCCACGCAATCATTGATCTGATGTATGGAGCCCACCACAACCCCTCTATCTACCTGGTGATGTCCGGTGGTAAGATTTACAGCTCGTTATCCTTAATAACCCCCAACCCCTCTTTGTAAGCAGCAAACTGTCTGGGAACTACGGGTTACATGAATCCTGAGAGGCCTGATTATCTTATGGGGTATTGCCGAACCTGCTAACCACATGGTGGGGGATAAACAATTGCATTGCTGGACGGTCCTATGTTGGGGGACTGGGGGGGGACAATGGGGGAGTGTTGGATCCGGGCCGCTGGAATGCTTGAGATGGGTTTCTCCCCCCCCCCCTTTTCCTGGGGTTCCTTCCCCCCCTAAAGGGACTATCCAGATGTCGGCAGTCTTGACCACAGATGTGGAGCCCTGGAACTATGTTTTTGTATTATACTGGCCCCAGGGATGACAAAAAGGGGAGAATGCGAGACACAATGCCACACATAACCAATGTTCATCCTGTTATTGGTGATGGGTGAAGGAGGGAGGGGTTAATGGTGGAAGTCTGCCATGTGGTCAGACTCTTCAAGAGGACTATAAATGACTGCTTCTATTGTTTAACTAATTTCCTTTGCTTTCCACAGGTTTTAGAAACTACTATTGTTTGTAACTAAGATTGTACCCTTAGAGATATCTAAGTGCTAATGGCTACTTTGGCGCAGAAAGGTTGCTCTGGTCCACATGGAAGGGAGGGGCCCTGGATGTGGGGGAGGGTTTCACCCCCCCCCCCCCTAATTACTAAAGGTTTTTTCTTTTCCATTTTTTTTTTCCGGTTTTCTCTTTTCTTTAAGGATTTTTTTCCTTCCCCTTCTTTTTGTCTATTAACAGTGAAGGCCTGCGGATGCTGTGAGTAGTGCGATCTCTGATCTCACGTTAAGAAAACTAGGTCCTAGGTGTGCCACTTGTTGCACACCGCCCCCTAGGAGGTTCCTCCTGTGTTTTTTTTTTCTTTTCTTGTTTTGGTTGTTATGGGTACTCAAGCACCCCGAGGTTTAATTAATGGGGTGTGGGGAGGGATGGGAGGGATGTTTTGTTTTGTATGTTTAATTTTTGTTCTTTGTTTTTCGCTTCAATATTCAAGGAAAGATTCCTACAGATGGCTCAACAATAGCAAGGGCGTAGGTTACATGCTCCAGGTTATCAGACTGGTTATTGCCCATGGGTGGAGGATGGGTCCCTTGGCGGGAGGGGGGAGGGACGAGAAGGAGTTATCTATGTATTCTAACTATACATGGTTTTCCGGAAGAAATATATACCACATTGAGATATGGCTCAGCTGAAAATATTGTCATGGAATGTAAGGGGTCATAATCACAAAATTAAACGCTCACTAGTTTTTGAATATCTTAAGAAATATACACCCAGTATTTGTATTCTTCAAGAGACGCATTTGGTGGGGGTAGAGTGTTGGGGTTAAAGAAACCGTGGGTGGGACACCATTACCATGCCACCTACACTAATTACGCCATAGGGGTTAGTATACTGATCCACAAGTCGCTCAATTTTGAACCCCTTGATATTCTCATAGACCCAGAAGGCAGGTATGTAATAATCCACGCTAATATAGACGCATTGGCCATGGTTATAGTGGGGGTATACTTGCCTCCACCGGCTAACATCTCCCTGCTGCAGAAGATCACTACCATAATTGCGCAATTCCCCACGGACAATGTAATTCTCACGGGGGATTTTAATATCACACATAACCCTTCACTAGATAAAATGTCCCCAGACTCAGCTACAGATTCTGCGCTGTCTAGATGGTCACAGGTGTTGGGATTGGAGGATGTGTGGCGCTGGAAACACCCAACAGACCGCATGTACACATGTCACTCATCCTCCTATAACTCGTTATCACGTATAGACCTTCTTTATGCAAGCACACCCATGCTTCCCAAAGTTATAAATATTGAAACGTTACAGAGGGGAATTTCTGACCACTCCCCGCTGTTATGCACACTGCAAACTTCCACTCCACAGGCAGACAGAATTTGGCGACTTTCCCGATTTTGGATCGAACATCCCACTATAGAAATTGAGATAGTAAAAGAGATAAAACAATTCTGGTTGGCTAACGCCGATTCCTCCACTCCGGGGATGGTATGGGACACTTTTAAAGCCTACATCAGAGGCTGCTATATGTCATCCATAGCTAGAGAGCGCAGGAATAATAAGATGCTGTTGGAAGAGGCAGAGACCAAAGCCCGGGACTTAGAGACCAGATACACCCTCACGGCCAACCCTATTACAGCACAAGACATGAAGGTTGCCTATCGGGAGGTAATGCTACTGAGGGTAGCCAAGGCGAACAAATGCCAACTGGCCCAAACTCAAAGAATATTTGAGCAAGGGGAAAAAACAGGTAGGCTCTTGGCCTGGTTGGCCAAGGAACAATCCCCAGTGTCCACAATAGCTCGTATCCGAAAGATTGACGGGACCCTAGTATCAGACCCTGCGAAGATTAATGCTTGCTTTGCTGAGTACTACTCGTCCCTATACTCCTCTAGGGCACAATACTCAGCCAAGGAACTCTCGGACTTCCTGGATGAAGTACCGCTTCCGACCCTCACGGTTGCAGCACGAGAGGGCCTCGAGGCTCCAATTCCCTCAGAGGAGGTCCAACGGGCTCTAAGCTCCTTACAAACGGGGAAGACTCCGGGACTGGATGGCCTGCCCCCTGAATTTTATAAACAATATATGGGCGAGGTGGCTTATAGGATGCATGCAATGTTTACAGAGACCCTACGAACAGGTGAGATACCACTATCCATGTCACAAGCCATTATAGTGGTCCTGCCCAAGCTGGGAAAAGACCCCCAATTATGCCCCTCATATAGACCTATATCTTTACTTAATTCTGACGCGAAGATTTTAACCAAAATTTTGGCCCAGCGGTTAAACGAAATAATACTTACTCTAATTCATGAAGATCAATCAGGTTTCATGCCTGGTAAGGGGACAGACATAAACATTCGCAGGTTGTATGCTGTCCTGGCCTCTGGGGAGGAGGATGCTCAGAACGAAATTGTGGCCTCCCTTGACGCAGAGAAGGCCTTCGACTCTGTTGAGTGGGGCTACCTATGGGAGGTCCTCCGTAGGTTCGGGTTTGGCCCGGTCTTTATCTCCTGGGTCAGGATGGTGTACAAAGCCCCCACGGCCAGAGTTCGCACAGGTACAGTACTCTCCCCGACCTTTCTTTTGGGTAGGGGAACTAGACAGGGGTGCCCGCTCTCGCCGGGTCTTTTCGCCCTGGCGATAGAGCCTATGGCCGCCCTTCTCAGGGCCACACCCGAGGTCAGGGGGATTACGAGAGGTCCTATACAAGAAAAGGTGTCGTTATATGCTGACTAGGGATGAGCTTCGTGTTCGAGTCGAACCCATGTTCGACTCGAACATCGGCTGTTCGACCATCCGTCGAATTGCGAACGATATGGGCCGTTCGCGCCAAATTCGTGTGGCGCGTCACGGCCCATAATTCACTGCGGCATCGCAGTGCATTGCTGGCTGATGATTGGCCAAGCATGCACTATGACCCGCATGCTTGGCCAATCACAGCGCCGTCAGTAGAGAGAGCTGTAATTGGCCAAAGCCAGGGTGGCTTTGGCCAATTATGGCTCAGGGGATTTAGTACACACCCCACACTATATAAGGCCGCCTGCACGGCGGCCCTGTGTAGTGTGTGTTCCGGTGTGCTGAGAGATAGAGAGAGAGAGAGACAGTGTCATTTGATTTGAGTTAGATAGATTAGGCAGAACAGTCAGTCAGTTAGCTGCACTTACAGTGTATTGTGTATATATATGCATCCCAGGTGTTGCATATATATATATACACTGTATTCAGTTTAGCTAGATCCGTTCCTGTTATCTTCTATCTAGACTATTTAGTGCAGTGTGTCCTGCTCACAGTGTTCAGCTAGATCCGTTCCTGCTATTTACATTCAGTGCAGTGCGTCCTGCTCACAGTGTTCAGCTAGATCCGTTCCTGCTATTTACATTCAGTGCAGTGCGTCCTGCTCACAGTGTTCAGCTAGATCCGTTCCTGCTATTTACATTCAGTGCAGTGCGTCCTGCTCACAGTGTTCAGCTAGATCCGTTCCTGGTATTTACATTTAGTGCAGTGCGTCCTGCTCACAGTGTTCAGCTAGATCCGTTCCTGCTATTTACATTCAGTGCAGTGCGTCCTGCTCACAGTGTTCAGCTAGATCCGTTCCTGCTATTTACATTCAGTGCAGTGCATCCTGCTCACAGTGTTCAGCTAGATCCGTTCCTGCTATTTACATTCAGTGCAGTGCGTCCTGCTCACAGTGTTCAGCTAGATCCGTTCCTGCTATTTACATTCAGTGCAGTGCATCCTGCTCACAGTGTTCAGCTAGATCCGTTCCTGGTATTTACATTTAGTGCAGTGCGTCCTGCTCACAGTGTTCAGCTAGATCCGTTCCTGCTATTTACATTCAGTGCAGTGCGTCCTGCTCACAGTGTTCAGCTAGATCCGTTCCTGCTATTTACATTCAGTGCAGTGCGTCCTGCTCACAGTGTTCAGCTAGATCCGTTCCTGGTATTTACATTTAGTGCAGTGCGTCCTGCTCACAGTGTTCAGCTAGATCCGTTCCTGCTATTTACATTTAGTGCAGTGCGTCCTGCTCACAGTGTTCAGCTAGATCCGTTCCTGCTATTTACATTCAGTGCAGTGCGTCCTGCTCACAGTGTTCAGCTAGATCCGTTCCTGCTATTTACATTCAGTGCAGTGCGTCCTGCTCACAGTGTTCAGCTAGATCCGTTCCTGCTATTTACATTCAGTGCAGTGCGTCCTGCTCACAGTGTTCAGCTAGATCCGTTCCTGCTATATACATTTAGTGCAGTACGTCCTGCTCACAGTGTTCAGCTAGATCCGTTCCTGTTATCTTCCTACTGACAGGCAGGCTTGTCTGGTTACAGTATATAAAGCTACCTGAAGAAAATTACAGGTGTTCTTTTTGATCCTATTAGTACCACGGTCAGGCAGCTAGACTATTTACATTTAGTACAGTGTGTCCTGCTCACAGTGTTCAGCTAGATCCGTTCCTGCTATTTACATTCAGTGCAGTGCGTCCTGCTCACAGTGTTCAGCTAGATCCGTTCCTGCTATTTACATTCAGTGCAGTGCATCCTGCTCACAGTGTTCAGCTAGATCCGTTCCTGCTATTTACATTCAGTGCAGTGCGTCCTGCTCACAGTGTTCAGCTAGATCCGTTCCTGCTATTTACATTCAGTGCAGTGCGTCCTGCTCACAGTGTTCAGCTAGATCCGTTCCTGCTATTTACATTCAGTGCAGTGCGTCCTGCTCACAGTGTTCAGCTAGATCCGTTCCTGCTATTTACATTCAGTGCAGTGCGTCCTGCTCACAGTGTTCAGCTAGATCCGTTCCTGCTATTTACATTCAGTGCAGTGCGTCCTGCTCACAGTGTTCAGCTAGATCCGTTCCTGCTATATACATTTAGTGCAGTACGTCCTGCTCACAGTGTTCAGCTAGATCCGTTCCTGTTATCTTCCTACTGACAGGCAGGCTTGTCTGGTTACAGTATATAAAGCTACCTGAAGAAAATTACAGGTGTTCTTTTTGATCCTATTAGTACCACGGTCAGGCAGCTAGACTATTTACATTTAGTACAGTGTGTCCTGCTCACAGTGTTCAGCTAGATCCGTTCCTGTTATCTTCCTACTGACAGGCAGGCTTGTCTGGTTACAGTATATAAAGCTACCTGAAGAAAATTACAGGTGTTCTATCCCAGCTTAGTGCAGCTACAGGCCATTAGTATGTCTGGAAGGCCAAGAAGGAGAGGCAGACAGTCACAAGCCAATAAGAGAGGGCAAGCAGGCTCTGTGTCTAGTGCTGGTCGTGGAGACGGTGCATCCTCATCAGCACGTGGCCATGGGACACGCTTGGCCTTTTTTTCGGCAGCTGGCCGTGTTGAGCCGCAACATGCGGAAGACTTGGTCGAGTGGATGACCAAGCCGTCCTCATCCTCCTCATCCTCTCTCACCCATGCCCAGGGTGCTTTGTCTGGCAAAGCAGCGGCCTCTTCCCTCAGCTCAATGTCATCAGTGACTCCTTCCCTAGCTCCACCATGTCCTCATGAGGATTCCCTCGAACTGTTTGACCACAGTGTTGGGTACATGCTCCAGGAGGATGCCCAGCGTTTGGAAGGCTCTGATGATGATACTGAGCTCGATGAAGGCAGTAACATGAGCACGGACAGAGGGGGTGCCCAAGAAGGACAGCAATCTGGCAGTCATGCTCCCCCTGCTGCAGCATACTGCCAGGTTTGCTCCAGTGATGAGGAGGGAGGGGATGATGAGGTCACTGACTCAACGTGGGTGCCTGATAGGAGAGAGGAGGAGGAGGAGGAGGAGGAGGCGGCACATCACCAACGAGGCAGGATGCCCTCCAGGGGCCAGCCTAAGGGCAGCACATTGACTGCATCACACCCCAAAGCTCCACATGTGCAGGGCGCTGCAGTCTCTGCGCGTTATTCAAAAAGTTCTTTGGTGTGGGCCTTTTTTGAGACGAGTGCATCAGATCGCACCGCTGCTATTTGCAACATATGTCTCAAGCGTATCTCGCGTGGCCAAAACATCTCCCGCTTGGGTACCACATGCTTGACCAGACATATGTTGACCTGCCATGCAGTTCGTTGGCAAGCGTATCTGAAAGACCCACACCAAAGAACAAAGAGGATCTCTCCTTGCTCCTCATCAGCTGAGATTTCCAACCCCACTAGACCTTCAGTCCTCTCTGAGACCTGCAGTGAGAGGAATGAAGGTGTAGAATTAGGTGTGTCACAGCCAAGTACTTGTGGGCAATCTGCTTTTGGTACACCGACGTCAGATTGTACCAGGCAAATTTCCCTGCCCCAGCTGCTGCACCGCCGAAAGAAGTTTGCTCCCAGCCATCCACATGCCCAGCGGTTGAATGCTAGCTTGGCAAAATTGCTAGCACTTCAACTGCTGCCTTTTCAGTTGGTAGACTCTGCCCCCTTCCGTGAGTTTGTGGAATGTGCGGTTCCTCAGTGGCAGGTACCCAAACGCCACTTTTTCTCACGGAAGGCGATTCCGGCTCTCTACCGGCATGTGGAAGGCAATGTCCATGCCTCGCTGGACAGGGCGGTCAGCGGTAAGGTGCATATTACCGCTGACTCATGGTCCAGCAGGCATGGACAGGGACGTTACTTAAGTTTCACGGCGCATTGGGTGACTCTGCTGGCAGCTGGGAAGGATGCAGGACAAGGTGCAGTAGTGTTGGAGGTTGTTCCGCCACCACGCCTCCAAAATGCTGATTGTGACACACCTCTCTCCTCCACCCCCTCCTCTTCTTCTTCCTCCATGGCCTCTTCCTCGGAACCAGCGGTGCTCCGTAGGCGTTCAAGGGGCTACGCAAGTACGCAGGCCAAAAGATGCCATGCGGTGCTTGAGCTGGTGTGCTTGGGGGACAGGAGCCACACTGGGGCAGAGGTTCTGTCAGCTCTGCAGGGGCAGGTTCAGAGGTGGTTGACGCCACGCCAACTTAAGGCAGGAATGGTGGTTTGCGACAATGGCACCAACCTCCTCTCTGCCCTCCGACAGGGACAACTGACCCATGTGCCCTGTTTGGCTCACGTCCTTAACTTGGTGGTGCAGCGGTTCTTGGGCAGGTACCCGGGCTTACAGGATGTCCTGAGGCAGGCCAGGAAAGTCTGTGTGCATTTCCGCCGGTCATATAATGCCAGTGCTCGGCTGACGGACCTCCAAAAGGAGTTTAACCTGCCCAAGAACCGCCTAATCTGTGACATGCCCACCAGGTGGAACTCGACGTTGGCCATGCTGCAGCGGCTGCACACGCAGCAGAGGGCCATCAATGAGTACCTGTGCGACTATGGCACCAGGACAGGGTCAGGGGACCTTGGTTTTTTTTCCCCACGCCAGTGGGCCATGATCAGGGATGCATGCACTGTCCTGTCACCATTCGAGGAGGCCACGAGGATGGTGAGCACTGACAGTGCATGCATCAGTGACACTGTCCCCCTTGTCCACCTGTTGGAGCACACGCTGCGTGGAATAATGGACAGGGCACTTGAGGCAGAACAGAGGCAGGAAGAGGAGGACTTCCTTAGCTCTCAAGGCCCCCTTTATCCAGACAGTGTTCCTGCGTGCCCGCCGATCACACAGGAAGAGGACGAGGAGGAGGAGGAGGAGGAGGAGGAAGATTGTGTCAGTATGGAGGTGGAGCCTGGCACTCAGCATCAGCAGTCTTTAAGTGATCAGTCCCAAGGAACACATGGACTTGTACGTGGCTGGGAGGAGGTGGCTGCGGACGTTGTTGTCCTTAGTGACCCAGAGGACTCCGGACCGAATGCCTCAGCAAACCTACGCTGCATGGCCTCCCTGATCCTGCAAAGCCTGCGTAAGGATCCTCGTATTCGTGGTATCAAGGAGAAGGACCAATACTGGCTGGCAACCCTCCTTGATCCACGTTACAAGGGTAAGGTTGCGGACCTTATCTTGCCATCGCAGAGGGAGCAGAGGATGAAACATCTTCGGGAGGCCTTGCAGAAAGGTCTGTGCAACGCGTTCCCAGAGACTGGGAGGTTACAAACTCCTGTTTCTGGACAACGTGTTGCTGAGGCTTCGGTCAGTCAAAGAAGGAGCGGTGGAGAAGGTGGCCGTCTGACCGATGCGTTCAGACAATTTTTTGGTCCGCAGCCCCAAGGTATGATCGGTTCCAGCAACCATCGCCAGCGTCTGTTTTACATGGTGCAGGAATACCTAGGGGCAAGATCAGACTTGGACACCTTTCCCACCGAAAATCCTCTGGGTTACTGGGTCTTGAGGATGGATCACTGGCCAGAGCTTGCACAGTATGCAATTGAGCTACTGGCCTGTCCTGCATCCAGCGTTCTTTCGGAACGTACATTCAGTGCTGCTGGAGGCGTGGTAACCGATCACAGGGTGCGTCTGTCCACTGACTCGGTCGATCGGCTGACCTTCATAAAAATGAATCAGTCTTGGATCACCACCAGCTACCAAGCACCTGATGCTGATGTAACTGAATAATTTTTTTCAGATCCCTTCAAAGACTGCCTATGCTGATGCTGAGTGATTATCCCTGAGTAATTATCCTCTTCCTCCTCAATCATCACGCTGATAGCTTGTAAGAACATTTTTGGTTCTGGGCGCCACCACCAGTGCCTAAGGCACAATTTTTCAGCCCCTGTATAACAGGAGCGTGTAATTACAATTTTTGATGTAATACTTTGCAGCACGGCTCGTTCCTGCATTCCAACTAGAGTGTCTGTGAGGGGTTGCAGTGTTGTGGCACCAGCACCAGTGCCTAAGGCCCAATTTTTCTGCCCCTGTCTAACAGGGGCGTGTAATTACAATTTTTGATGCAATACTTTGCAGCAGTGCTCGTTCCTGCGTTCCAACTAGAGTGTCTGTGAGGGGTTGCAGTGTTGTGGCACCAGCACCAGTGCCTAAGGCCCAATTTTTCTGCCCCTGTCTAACAGGGGCGTGTAATTACAATTTTTGATGCAATACTTTGCAGCAGTGCTCGTTCCTGCGTTCCAACTAGAGTGTCTGTGAGGGGTTGCAGTGTTGTGGCACCAGCACCAGTGCCTAAGGCCTAATTTTTCAGCTCCTGTTCAACAGGGGCATGTAATTACAATTCTTGATCTAATATTTCACAGCAGGGCCCTGTGAGGGATTACAGTGTTTTGGCCACAGCAACACCTAAGGCCCAAATTTCTGCTGAGTATATAGGGCAGGACCCTACTTTCAAACATCTAACTTACAAACGACTCCTACTTGCAAACGGAAGGAGACAACAGGAAGTGAGATGAAATCTACCCCTAGGAAGGGAAATTCTCTCATGTAAGAGTTAATATGGGAAAACAATTTCTCCTTTCCACTGATGCTTTCCAATCCTTGTTCCACAAAAAAACCCAAATTTTCAAAAAACATTTTTCATTGGGACAAAAAAGTGAGGTGAAATCTTCTGAAGAGGAGGAAAGACGCAAAACAAATGTCACAGGGGTGATAACCCTTCCCTATGTTTTCCAAAAAGCTTAGAAAAGATTTTTTGGCTGGAGCTAAACACATTAAAAATGTTCAAAATTACAAACAGATTCTACTTAACAACAAACCTACAGTCCCTGTCTTGTTTGCACCGCCTGTATACTGCTGTTCAGAGTATATAGGGACCTTTCCTTATTTTAATTTGGGTGCGGGGTTCCCCTTAATATCCATACAAGACCCAAAGGGCCTGGTAATGGACTGGGGGGTACCCATGCCGTTTGTCTCACTGATTTTCATCCATATTGCCAGGACCCGACATGACATTAAACCCGCAAGCAGTTTTAAATGAGATTTTTTCCTTTAAAAATGACATTTGGTGCAGGGACTGTTCTAAACATGGGAAACACGCGTCACTTTACAGGCATACTATAGACACCCCCCAGGTACGATATTTAAAGGAATATTTCACTTTTTTTTTTTTACTTTAAGCATCATTAAAATCACTGCTCCCGAAAAAACGGCCGTTTTTAAAAGTTTTTTTTGCATTGATACATGTCCCCTGGGGTAGGACCCGGGTCCCCAAACCCTTTTTAGGACAATACCATGCAAATTAGCCTTTAAAATGAGCACTTTTGATTTCGAACGTTCGAGTCCCATAGACGTCAATGGGGTTCTAACGTTCGTGCGAACTTGCGGTCCGTTCGCGGGTTCTGGTGCGAACCGAACCGGGGGGTGTTCGGCTCATCCCTAATGCTGACGACACCTTACTTTATCTTAAAGATGACGGTACTTCCCTACAAGAGGTTCTCTCGGTAATCAATAGGTTTGGGAAATTCTCTGGTATATGTATCAACTGGGGAAAATCGATCCTGTTCCCTCTGCGGGCCGGGTCTACTCCCTTGCAGACGGATGGACAACTCAGTAGGGTTTCTCAGTTTAGATACCTAGGGGTAGAAATACACCAAGACCTAAAAAAGTACATAAGCCTCAACTTAAACCCTGTGGTCAATCACCTATCCCAAAGATGTAACACATGGAGATCTCTACCACTGACCCCGGTTGGCCGTGTCAACTTAATCAAAATGTCCATTCTACCTAAGTTTACATACCTATTCCGACAAACCCCGATCCCTATACCAATGACCTTCTTTTGACACTTAGATAGCATTATTACCTCATTTATTTGGAATGGGAAAACCCCTAGAATAGCCAGGGCAACATTGCAATTACCAGGGACCTTGGGGGGTCTGGCCTTGCCATGCTTCCTAAAATATTATTGGGCAGCGGTATTGGTAACAGTAAAATGGTGGTTCTCAGAAGAACCGGCAAACCCTGCTTCTTCTGTGGAGGCAGCGCTGCTCGGCTCCTATGCGGAGTTGAGGAATTTAGTGCATAGGGGCCCTAGATCCAATCCAAATGTGACCTGTCCCATGAAAACAATCCTTAAGGTATGGGATACGGTTAGTACGCAATTTTTGGGACCCAGTAATTGGTCCCCAGCAACTCCCCTATGGGGTAACCCCCGCCTGCCTCATTTCCACTCCATCCCCGACCCGGTTGTGTAGGCCAGATATGGAGTCACGACCCTGGGGGATATAGTTGCCCAGGGACAACTAATCACCTTTGATGCTTTAAAAAGAGAAAAGGATATGCCCAACCATATGTTCTTCAGGTTCCTTCAGGTGAGGCATGCGTTCCGGTCCCAGTTCCCCAGTCCACTGACTCTGGAGGAGACACCAATAGAAAGTGAACTAAAAAACCAATATGGCGGGGGAACATTGTCCGCCATCTATAATTTGCTTGTGACTCGAGATACATCTAAAGTCTCCCAGCTATGTGAGCGGTGGAGGGTGGATGTTCCGGAGTTGACGGATGAGGACTGGGAAAAGGGAATTCAGCAATATCTGCTCTTGACAATTTCAGCAAGGGATAGATTTATGCAGCTGAAATTCTTACACTGGGCCTACTACTCTCCAATACGCCTGGCAAAAATATACCCTGATAGAACAGCGAGGTGCCCTAGATGTGGGTCTGGGGAGGCCGACTTTTTTCATTTGATCTGGTCCTGCCCTGGAGTGGTGGAATTCTGGAATAGTATACTTGCTGATATCAACTCTATAGGGGGACTGCAAGTCCCATATAGCCCAATACCTCTTCTGCTAGGTATTTGTGATTTTCTAGTCACATGGGGAAAGAAACTATTTATCTTCTACACCACATTATATGCTAGAAAAGCAATCCTATTGCAGTGGAATCAATCCCAACCGCCCACCAAACAACTCTGGCAATCTCTGATAAATAAGGTGTTACCATTATATAAAATGACATATATGGGAAGAAATTGTCCAAAAAAATTTGAGAAGATTTGGGCAGCATGGGTGAAGGCAAAACACCTGTCTATTGAATGACATGGTGGGGCTGGGCCCATTGTGATTGGCGTTGACTTGGGCCCCCCTCCGGCCCTGGGCCTCCTAATCTCTTCTTAACTATGTAGGAGTGGGGGAGAATGTCTCAGATTGAGAGGTGGGATCCCTTACACTTACACCTTAGATTAATATCCTTAATGAGTGTATTAGTATTATCTTCTGAAGTGGAAAACTAATGTTATAATTGAATCTTACCCATACTAAGTCATGTAACTGTTCTATGAATGTCATCTTTATTTATATCTAACTAGAAGTGAACTGTTTGTTTTGTAGAAATTTAAATAAACTTCTTTGTTAAAAAAAAAAAAAAAAAATTGTCATAGGTCCAGCCCAGAGGAGGGTTTTTTTTTATTGAAGATATAAAGTGATACTAAACACACACTGTTTAATTTTCCTTCTCGCTTCTATTTCCGTATGTGGATGACGGCGCTGCAATTATTTTTAATAAAAAAATAAATAAATGAAAGTACTTTTTTTCTAAACGGATATCCAGCTGTCACATGACCCGGCTCTCTCCCAGCCTGTCTGCAGGGAAACATAAGCAGGAGGAGCTTCTAGTCCTCTGCTGCTGATCACATGTTCAATAAAAAAACCCAGCCTTTGGGATATAACGTAAAAATAAATAATTTACATTGTAATACAAATATATATTTGAAATGAAATCTATCTTATTTTTTTGGGCAATACAATGGTGTGGGCGGCTTTCTGCCAGTCACGGGCTGTGTCACGCCCCTGCAGCCTGTGTCTTAGAATAAGAGGGAGGTGAAGCCTTCATTATTCTACATGTAATACCCCGCCCCCCATTGTGTTTAGCTGGTTAGTGGGCGTGGAGGAGGAGGGAGGGAGTGGGCTGTCATTTACCGCTGTGTACAATGCCCACATAGCCTATCACCTGGGCTGCTCAGATATGATAGGGAAGAAATGCTCATCATAGAAACTCAGTGAGAACTGAGCATTATTATTCAGGATTTATATTATTATACAGGATTTATATACAGTGCCTTGCAAAAGTATTCGGCCCCCTTGAACTTTTCAACCTTTTGCCACATTTCAGGCTTCAAACATAAAGATATAAAATTTTAATTTTTTTGAAAAATCACCAACAAGTGGGACACAATTGTGAAGTGGAACGAAATCTGTTGGATATTTTAAACTTTTTTAGCAAATAAAAAACTGAAAAGTGGTGCGTGCAAAATTATTCGGCCCCTTTACTTTCAGTGCAGAAAACTCACTCCAGGAGTTCAGCGAGGATCTCTGAATGATCCAATGTTGTCCTAAATGACTGATGGTGATAAATAGAATCCACCTGTGTGTAATCAAGTCTCTGTATAAATGCACCTGCTCTGTGATAGTCTCAGGGTTCTGTTGAAAGCGCAGAGAGCATCATGAAGACCAAGGAACACACCAGGCAGGTCCGTAATACTGTTGTGGAGAAGTTTAAAGCTGGATTTGGATACAAAAAGATTTCCCAAGCTTTAAACATCCCAAGGAGCACTGTGCAAGCGATCATTTTGAAATGGAAGGAGTATCAGACCACTGCAAATCTACCAAGACCTGGCTGTCCCTCTAAACTTTCAGCTCAGACAAGGAGAAGACTGATCAGAGATGCAGCCAAGAGGCCCATGATCACTCTGGATGAACTGCAGAGAACTACAGCTGAGGTGGGAGAGTCTGTCCATAGGACAACAATCAGTCGTACACTGCACAAATCTGGCCTTTATGGAAGAGTGGCAAGAAGAAAGCCATTTCTCAAAGATATCCATAAAAAGTCTTGTCTAAAGTTTGCCACAAGCCACCTGGGAGACACACCAAACATGTGGAAGAAGGTGCTCTGGTCCGATGAAATCAAAATCGAACTTTTTGGCCACAATGCAAAAACGATATGTTTGGCGTAAAAGCAACACAGCTCATCACCCTCAACACACCATCCCCACTGTCAAACATGGTGGTGGCAGCATCATGGTTTGGGCCTGCTTTTCTTCAGCAGGGACAGGGAAGATGGTTAAAATTGAGGGGAAGATGGATGCAGCCAAATACAGGACCATTCTGGATGAAAACCTGTTGGAGTCTGCAAAAGACCTGAAACTGGGACGGAGATTTATCTTCCAACAAGACAATGATCCCAAACATACAGCAAAATCTACAAAGGAATGGTTCACAAATAAACGTATCCAGGTGTTAGAATGGCCAAGTCAAAGTCCAGACCTGAATCCAATCGAGAATCTGTGGAAAGAGCTGAAAACTGCTGTTCACAAACGCTCTCCATCCAACCTCACTGAGCTCGAGCTGTTTTGCAAGGAAGAATGGGCAAGAATTTCAGTCTCTCGATGTGCAAAACTGATAGAGACATACCCCAAGCGACTTGCAGCTGTAATCGCAGCAAAAGGTGGCTCTACAAAGTATTAACGCAAGGGGGCCGAATAATTTTGCACGCCCCACTTTTCATTTTTTTATTAGTTAAAAAAGTTTCAACAATCCAATAGATTTCGTTCCACTTCACAATTGTGTCCCACTTGTTGGTGATTCTTCACAAAAAATAAAAATTTTATATCTTTATGTTTGAAGCCTGAAATGTGGCAAAAGGTTGAAAAGTTCAAGGGGGCCGAATACTTTCGCAAGGCACTGTAGCACCGACAGTTTACGCAGTGCTTTACAACAACATTAGGGCAGACAGTACAAGTACAATACAATTCAATACAGGAGGAAACAGAGGGCCCTGCTCGTTAGAGCTTACAATCTAGGAGGGAGGGTCAAGTTATACAAAAGGGTAATAGCTGTGGGGGATGAGCTAATGGAGAAAATAGTGCAGTTGTTAGATGGAGGCAGGATAGGCTTCTCTGAAGAGGAAAGTCTTCAGGGATCGCCTAAAAGTGGATACATTTGGAGACAGTCTGACAGATTGGGGTAGGGAATTCCAGAGGATGGGCGAGGCTCGGGAGAAGTCCTGGAGGCGGATATGGGAGGAGGTGATGAGGGAGCTAGAGAGCAGGAGGTCTTGGGAGGAACAGGGATGGCGATTAGGTTGGTATTTTGAGACTAGGTTAGTGATGTAGCTGGGGGCAGAGTTGTGGATGGCTTTGTAACTTATTGTTAGTATTTTGAATTTAATTTGTTGGGCGAGTGGTAGCCAATGGAGGGATTGGCAGAGAGGGGTAGCAGACACTGATCGGTTTGTAAGGTGGATGAGTCTGGCAGCAGCATTCATGATGGACTGAAGGGGGAGGAGTCTGTTTAAAGGTAAGCCAATGAGGAGGGAGTTGCAGTAGTCGAGGCGAGAGATAAGCAGGGAGTGAATCAGGAGCTTTGTGGTTTCATTGGTTAGAAAGGGACGTTGTTTAGAGATGTTGCGGAGGTTGAGGCGGAAAGCTTTGGAAAGTGATTGGATGTGGGGCTGAAAGGAGAGTTCAGAATCCAGGATAACACCTAGCACCCTGACATGTGGGGACGGGTGGATGGTTGTGCCATTGCTCTTCACAGAGAAGTCGGGGGAAGAGGCACGTGGGGGAGGAAATATTATAAGCTCAGTTTTGGACAAGTTGAGTTTGAGGAAGTGGTGTGACATCCATACCGATATGTCGGTTAGTAAGTTAGTGATGCGTGAGGAGACTGATGGAGTGAGTTGAGGGGTGGAGAGATAGATTTGTGTGTCATCAGCATAGAAATGATATTGAAAGCCATGAGAGGCTATCAGCTGACCCAGGGAAGAGGTGTAGATTGAAAATAAAGGAGGTCCAAGAACAGAACCTTGGGGGACCCCGACAGAGAAGGTGTTAGGTACCTGGTAGGTGAGCGTGACTGTAGGAGAAGACCTCTCATACAACGCTGGTTCAGGAGCCACTGGAATGGGGACAGTGGTCTCCTGAGCGCAGTGGGGTAGGAGTGCCTGTTGGAGTAAGTCTCTGATGTAGAGGTAGAGATCCCTCCTGGGATAGCCGGACTGCAGGTGAGAGGAGACTGGAGCAGAAGCAGGCTGACACACTGGATGGTGGAACTTGCAGGTGAGAGGAGACTGGAACAGCAGCAGACTGATACACTGGAAGTGAGGAAGTCACTAGGCTGAAGCTGATGGTGCAACAGCAAACAGGGAGGCAGGCACAAGCAGAGTCAAACAGTCCGGGTTGGCAGGTAACTGGCACACAGGTAATAACAGCAGGCAAAGGCAGAGTCGGTGAGCAGGCAGAGGTTGGCAACGGTAGCAGATTCAGACAGCAGAGGAGTCAGGCAGGCCGGGTCGGGATTGGAGCAGGTCGGATGGTCAAACAAGCCGGGTCAAACAGGTAACAATCAATCAGGATTCAGGTTTCAGGCAGCTTTTATAGACTGGCTGCCTTCCATTTATTCAGCATCATTTTATCCTTACATGGACTAATACCCGAACTTGTTGTGAAACATTAACTACCACCATCAAGTTCCCCCTCTCAGGAACCCCCACCCACCCCCTTCCCCCCACCATTTTTAGTTATATGTACCCGGCTACCTCCATTGTGCGCCATATTAACCCCTTGATCGTTTTTTTATCTCCCATGGAACAGGGGAACTTTTATGTGCTGGTTGGCGCCAAACCGGCGCTAATGCGAACGCGCGCGCGCCCGTGCTCGTGCACGCACCCGCGCCGTGCACCCGCGTGTGCCCGAGCGCCGCGCCGACGCACGGCAACAGTGGCAGTTTGGTGCTGTGTCTGAACAGGGACGCGCCGGCTCCTAGACGCATGCAAGCGCCCTGATCTGGTGCTGGTGGATCCCTGACATTGCCCCCCCCAAGGGGCAGCCTCCGGATGCCCAACAACCTCTTCTTCTCAGGATGAGTAGAGAAATAGGTGCGTACTAAACGCCTAGCATGCACATTACTGTCCGGTTCCCACGAGTTACTTTCTGGGCCGTAGCCCTTCCACTTGATTAAGAATTGGTTTTGCCCTTGCCTTCTTCTACAATCAAGGATAGCCTCAACCTCAAATTCCTCACTGCCATTAACTACCACAGGTTCAGGAGGTCTTTTCCCTCTATCAGGAAAGGGATCAGGTATAGCAGGTTTGAGCAGAGATACATGGAAAACTGGATGAATTTTCAATGAATCAGGTAAAGTCAGTTCATAAGACACTTCATTGATCTTCCTTCTAACTGGAAAGGGTCCCATGAATCTGGGTGCCAACTTCTTAGAAGGACATGCTAACTTGATATTAATGGTAGAAAGCCATACCTGACCGCCAATTTGTAAGTTCAGCTCCCCCCTTCTTTTCCGGTCGAAGATCTTCTTACCATCTGCCTGGGCCTTGGACACTGTTTCCTGCAACAACCGGTTGTTGTGACTGAGGAACTCCACTGTATTTTGTACTGCTGGGACCGAAGACTCTGAAAGGAAATCAGGTAAAAAGGTTAGGTGAAAGCCGTAATTGGCGAAAAAAGGGGATTGACCGGTGGCAGAATGTTTGGCATTATTGTAAGCAAATTCTGCTAAGGGTAGTAGGGATACCCAATCATCTTGTGTGAATGATGTGAAGCATCTGATGTATTGTTCCAGGGTCTGATTAGTCCTTTCTGTCTGACCGTTTGTTTGAGGATGATAGGCCGAGGACAAGGCCAATTCAATCTTTAGGGTTTCACACAGGGATCTCCAGAAACGTGAAGTGAATTGAACCCCTCTATCAGAAACTATGTTTACAGGTACTCCGTGAAGTCTGATGATTTCCTTGATGAATATGCGAGCAGTTTCGGTGGCAGACGGGGTTCCCTTTAAAGGTAGAAAATGAGCCATTTTGGTTAGACGATCCACCACTACAAAGATAACTGAGCATCCTTCGGAGCATGGAAGTTCCACAATAAAGTCCATAGAAATCATTTTCCATGGTCTGTCGGGTACAGGCAATGGTTTCAATAGGCCCCAAGCTCGATTCCTGGATGACTTATTCTGGATGCAGATGGGACAGGAACTAACATACTTTTCACAAAAGTCCTTCAGATTGGGCCACCAGAATGTACGCTGCACTAGTTCCAGGGTCTTGCGGACTCCGAAGTGGCCTGCCAAAGGATGGTCGTGGAGAAGTGTTAAAACCTTGACCCGGACGTCTTCAGGAACAAAAATTTGGCTTCCCTTCCAGAACAAGCCATCTCTACTTACTAAAGAAATTCCCGTTGGTCTGGCTGTTTCAGAGGATGCTTCCTTAATCAGGGAAAGTAAATCTGTTTGCAGCAGTAAAAAATTGTTTGCAGGTAAGATGGTGTCAGGAGTAGATAAGTCCTTGGGGTTGTCATGCATACGTGATAATGCATCCGGTTTAACATTTTTAGAGCCTGGACGGTATGTGATATGGAAGGAGAAACGTGAGAAAAACAGAGCCCAGCGGGCTTGTCGAGGCCTCAGTCGTTTGGCAGATCGCAAGTACTCTAGGTTTTTATGGTCAGTATAGATTAGTACTGGATGCATAGCCCCCTCCAACAGGTACCTCCATTCTTCTAGAGCAGTTTTAATAGCAAGAAGCTCTCGGTCACCGACGTCATAATTCTTCTCCGCAGGGGAGAGTTTACGGGAGAAGAACCCTACAGGATGCATTATCTCCTTGTTACCTTTGCGCTGTGAAAGAATTGCACCTACCGCAATCTCAGAGGCATCAACCTCTAAAATAAACGGTAAGGATGGTTCAGGGTGGCTGAGGATAGGTGCTGAAGTAAACAGTCTCTTGAGATTCTCGAAAGCGTCTTGGGCAAGTTGGTTCCAGGAGAAACGGATATTTTGTTTGGTTAACTGTGTGATAGGTGCAATTATGGCTGAGAACCCTTTGATGAACTTTCTGTAGAAGTTCGCAAACCCCACAAACCGCTGAACACCCTTCTTGTCCAAGGGGACCGGCCAGTCCAGAACAGCGGAAACCTTTTGTGGGTCCATCTTGATGCCTGTTGCAGAGATGATTAACCCCAGGAATTGGATGCTCTGTTGTTCAAACTCACATTTTTCCGCTTTTGCGTACAGACTGTGTAAGCGGAGGCGACCCAACACCCTGCGGACATGTTCCTGATGCAATTCACGGGATTCTGAAAAAATCAGTATATCGTCCAAGTATGCAATTACAAATACATCTAGAAAGTCCCTGAGGACGTCGTTAATCAGGTGTTGGAAGGTTGCAGGGGCGTTGCAGAGTCCAAAGGGCATGACCAGGTATTCATAATGCCCGAATCGGGTTCGGAATGCTGTCTTCCACTCATGTCCAGCCCGGATACGGATTAAATTATAAGCCCCTCTCAGGTCAAGTTTGGTGAAAATGACGGCAGTCCTTAATTTTTGGAAAAGTTCAGGTATTAAAGGTAAAGGATACCGGTTTTTGACCGTGATCTTGTTTAGTTCACGATAGTCGATGCACGGTCGGAGAGACTTGTCCTTTTTGGTGACGAAGAATATTCCGGCGCCAGCTGGAGAGGTAGAATGGCGTATAAAACCTTTGGCCAGGTTCTCATCTATATATGTCTTTAACACTTCCTGTTCTTTCTCAGACAATGGAAAAATGCGTCCAAATGGTATTTCGGATCCTGGCAGTAATTCGATGGGGCAATCGTATGGGCGATGAGGTGGAAGGGAGTCTGCCCCTTTTTTACTAAAAACATCAAGGAATTCATGATATTGTTTGGGTATGACCTGGCAAAGTTTCTGGTCGGTGTCTAAACAAAGTAGGGTGGAAGAGGAATCCGAATCCTTCTTAAAACAATGTTCAAGACAGTAAGAGGATGAGAATTTCACTTCTCCAGATGTCCACTGAATGTAAGGGTTGTGGGCCTGCAGCCAAGGGATACCCAGGATGATGGGAAACATGGGAGAGGAGATGACATCAAGAACCAGCAGCTCCTTGTGTTGGGAGGAAGTAGAAGCAGGCAGAGGCAGGGTTTCCTGGGTTACTTGTCCCGATCTGATGCGGGATCCATCCGCTAGAAATACGGCAAGTCCATGGGTCTTGGCTCGTAAAGGAATGTTATGTTGGCTGGTAAAGTTTGAATCAATAAAGCAACTGCATGCTCCGGAATCAATGATGGCGTTGGTCGTTATAGTCCCTTCTTGCAGCTGTAAATACAGAGGAATGGCAATGTGGGTAGAGTTCGCAGATAGGGCAGAGAGACTGGTAAACACAACAGACGGGCACTTACTTAACTTGACAGGACAGTTCAGTACATAGTGTCCAGTCCCACCGCAGTAGAGGCACAGATTGAGTTGTCGGCGTCGGGCCCGTTCTTCAGGCGATAATGCAGGTCGCATCAGGCCCAATTGCATTGGTTCCACGGAGTCAGATGAGACATTAGCTGAATTAGGACTGGGTGAGGGTGCATAGCGGGTTGCTGGAAGTGGTGCTCTGGTTGTCATCCAAATCGGGCGGGATTGAAGAGCAGATCGTTCAGATCGACGTTCCCGGATACGTCGGTCGATTTGGATAGTCAAGTTAATCAGGGCCTCGAGAGTGTTTGGTACACCCACTCGGGCAAGTTCATCTTTTAAACCCTCAGGCCCAAGCGGAACTGGTGATGCAGGGCCGCGTCATTCCACTGAGTGTCCGCACTCCAACGTCTAAAGTCCATGATATAGTCTTCCGCAGGTCTGCGGCCTTGCTGGAGTGTGAACAGAGCGGATTCAGCTGTAGCAGTCTGTTGGGGGTCTTCATATATCTGTGCCATGGCTTCAAAGAAGGAAGATAAGGACTGGGTCAATGCTGAGTCCCCCTCAAGTAGGCGATGGGCCCAGGTCTGGGGTTCCCCTTGTAGGAGGGAGATCACGAATCCCACTTTAGTGGCCTCCAGTGAGAAAGTTCGGGGCTGTAATGCGAAAAAGAGCTTGCATGCGTTGCGAAAGGCCCGGAACTTGGCGCGGTCTCCAGAGAATCTATCAGGAGTGGGAACCTTTGGTTCAGGTGGGAGCATTACTACGGAAGGACCAGGAACCGACTGTGCCGGGGTTGCAGCTGAGGAGGAGGCCAAGGGGTTAGGCCCTGCAAGGTGCTGGACTTGTCCCTCCAATCTGCTGTAGTTGTCCTGGAGGGCTTGTACGGCTTGGGTAAGAGCCGCAAGGTGGGTGCATATCTCCTTTAATGGAGAGGAATCTCCTGCAGGCTCAGTCATGGCTGCTTCGTACTGTTAGGTACCTGGTAGGTGAGCGTGACTGTAGGAGAAGACCTCTCATACAACGCTGGTTCAGGAGCCACTGGAGTGGGGACAGTGGTCTCCTGAGCGCAGTGGGGTAGGAGTGCCTGTTGGAGTAAGTCTCTGATGTAGAGGTAGAGATCCCTCCTGGGATAGCCGGACTGCAGGTGAGAGGAGACTGGAGCAGAAGCAGGCTGACACACTGGATGGTGGAACTTGCAGGTGAGAGGAGACTGGAACAGCAGCAGACTGATACACTGGAAGTGAGGAAGTCACTAGGCTGAAGCTGATGGTGCAACAGCAAACAGGGAGGCAGGCACAAGCAGAGTCAAACAGTCCGGGTTGGCAGGTAACTGGCACACAGGTAATAACAGCAGGCAAAGGCAGAGTCGGTGAGCAGGCAGAGGTTGGCAACGGTAGCAGATTCAGACAGCAGAGGAGTCAGGCAGGCCGGGTCGGGATTGGAGCAGGTGGGATGGTCAAACAAGCCGGGTCAAACAGGTAACAATCAATCAGGATTCAGGTTTCAGGCAGAGTCACAGAGCTAAGACGAAGCAGCACTGTTCCCATGGAACAGGGGAACTTTTATGTGCTGGTTGGCGCCAAACCGGCGCTAATGCGAACGCGCGCGCGCCCGTGCTCGTGCACGCACCCGCGCCGTGCACCCGCGTGTGCCCGAGCGCCGCGCCGACGCACGGCAACAGTGGCAGTTTGGCGCTGTGTCTGAACAGGGACGCGCCGGCTCCTAGACGCATGCAAGCGCCCTGATCTGGTGCTGGTGGATCCCTGACAGAAGGGAAGAGGAGTGGAGGAAGTAGAATTGTAAGTGACACTGAAGGTGGGTTGGGATAGGTAGGATGAGGTAGGATGAGAGCCACTGAAGAGCACAGTCACGGAGACCGAGGGAGTAACGTTTTTTGAGGAGGAGGGGGTGGTCAACCGTGTCAAAGGCAGCTGAAAGATCCAGAAGTAGGAGTACAGAATAGTGTCCGTTGGTTTTTGCAGTTAGTAGCTCATTTGTGAGTTTTAAAAGAGCAGATTCTGTGGAGTGTTGAGGGCGAAATCCAGATTGAAGGGGATCAAGAAGGTTGTTTTTAATGAGGTGGTCACTCAGTTGGTTGTAAACCAGGCGTTCAAGGAGTTTAGAGGAAAAGGAGAGCAAGGAGATAGGGCGTAGGTTGTTAAGATTGGTAGGGTCCAAGGATGGTTTTTTGAGTATGGGAGTGACCAGTGCATGTTTTAGAGCATCGGGGAAGACGCCAGAGGTGAGGGAGAGATTGAAGGGTGGGTTAGAGAGGGAATAGGGTCCAGGGGACAGGTGGTTAGGTGGGCGATAGAAAGGAGTTTAGCAACTTGGTCTGGAGTAGCAGATTTGAATAGGGGGAGTGTCAGTTGTACCTGGTGACATGGGGTCTTAGCTGGGGGAGATACCTGTAGAGTGGAGATTTCATCACGGATTGTATCAATCTTGTTTTTGAAGTGATTAGCGATTGCCTGGGCAGTGAGTAAGTCAGTGGGTGGAGGTGGTGGAGGACAAAGTAGAGAGTTGAAGGTAGAGAAGAGTTTACGGGGATTGGATGAGAAGGTATTAATAAGAGTTGTAAAATAGGTTTGCTTGGCAGTGTGGAGGAAAGAATAGTATTTTTGGAGGGCAGATTTGTATTGGTTGAAGTCTTTGAGAGACTTAGTCTTGTGCCACAGACGCTCAAGAGCGCGACTACGTTTAGCACTGAGCATGTGCAGAACTACCAACACCGCTCTGCAAAATTCCTAGATGAATTGGGGACATGGACAGAAGGGGGAGGTAGAGAGCAGCAGGATCAACCAGGATTTTTGCAGAATACAGAAAAGGAATCTCAAAGTGATGAGTGAGTATGACCGGCATGGAATACACCATTTATTCATCGTTTTTTATGATGGGGGTTTAGAGTCTCTATTACTTTTATCTGGTTATTTTTTAGCTCCCTCTTGCTTGACTAGTGGGATGGTTGCCCTCCCTGGACTATGGTTGGTCCTGATGAATCGGGTTATCCCATGAAACGCATAGACCATTTATTAACCTTTTAGCACCCTTGTTTACAGTAATACTGAATGTATTGTGTTTTGACCACTTAAAGGAGGAGCTGCGGTCTGCTCACATGATTTGTAATAAAAAACATCTTTGCCATTCTGAAGCTTCCCTCCAACCACTTTGCATATTATTTTATATATACTGTGATTTTTTACTAGCCAAATACGCTGCAGAAATCTCCCTTGATCGCCCCCCTAGTGTTAACCCCTTCCCTGCCAGTGATATTTTTACAGTAATCAGTGCATTTTTATAGCACCGATCGCTGTATAAATGCCAATGGACCCAAAAATGTGTCAAAAGTGTCCGATGTGTCCACCATAATGTTGCAGTCCCGATAAAAATCGCAGATCGCCGCCGTTACTAGTAAAAAAAAAATAATAATAAAAATACTATAAATCTATCCCCTATTTTGTAGACGCTATAACTTTTACGCAAACCAATCAATATACTCTACGCTTTTTATGATTTTTTTTCACCAAATATATGCAGAAGAATACATATCAGCCTAAACTGAGAAAAAATTAGCTTTTTAAAAAAAAAATGGGGATATTTATTATAGCAAAAAGTACAAAATATTGTGTTTTTTTCAAAATTGTGGCTCTTTTTTTGTTTATAGCGCAAAAAATAAAAACCGCAGAGGTGATCAAATACCACTAAAAGAAAGCTCTATTTGTGGGGAAAAAAAGGACATCAGTTTTGTTTGGGTGAAGTGCCGCACGACCGCGCAATTGTCAGTTAAAGAGACGCAGTGCCGGATCGCCAAAAATGGAACGGTCATCCAGCAGCCAAATCTTCCGGGGCTGAAGCGGTTAAAGTCCCATTCACTATTTTTCTTTTGGTATAGGGAGCCCCAAGGTTTCGACTGCCTAGGGGCCTCTGCAGAATGCAATCCGGGATTGCACATAGGAGCATGACTCTGAGCCACAGGAGGAGAGGGAGAGCAAGCACATCGAGCTCTTATAATCGATAGCATTATGATCTACCAGAACACCCAGACCCTTCTCATTGGTTGCCTCCCCCCTATCGTACTCCTCCAAGAATCTATAATCCACTTGGCAACTTCTCACCACTCCGTACCGCTCAAGTTTTACTTATCCACTTAGCCACCGCATCACTCTCCTTCCTTCCGTTCGTTCCCTTTCCATGCGTTTTGATCTAGTTCATGGCTTACCTATTCCATGCACCTTATTTCACCCAGACTCTAACCCTTGCTGGTCTCCCCCAGTCTCCGCGGGAGACCCCCCTTACTGGGGATGCCTTGTGCCTTGTGTACACCGGGATTCAGGTAAGCAGCCTTGCATCTTCCCCCTTGCAACATTTATATACTGTTGAACTGTATTGATATATTTGTTTTCAATATTGTCTTGTTTTATATGATTGACTATATTGTCACTGATCATGTGCCGATTAAATTGCAGATGTTTTCCTGATGAAGCGGCCCAGTCCGTGAAACTAGTTGAAAGCCACCTATGTTTTTAATCTTCTACCGACATCTTCTGTCATGTATTATGTATCAATAAACTCTTCTATTTTTTATATGATTGTTTATATACCGTATATACTCAAGTATAAGCCGACCTGAATATAAGCCGAGGCACCTAATTTTACCAACTGGGAAAACGTATTGACTCGAGTATAAGCCTAGGGTAAGAAATGCACAGCTACTGTAAGAGGAAAAGAGAGTCAACAATGCCCATTTGCAGCCTCATTGTGCCCATTTGCAGCTATAGGTCCCCCAAACTTCAAACTTGGTAGTTAGGGGTTCCTAGATGCCCCCTAGCTGCAGCCAAAATTTGGGGTCTCTGGACCCAGTGGGTCCCGAAATGACATTGCTGCAGAGGGACACAGTTGACTGACTTTGGGGTCCCGTATCTTAGGGCCACTTGGTGCTAGGAACCCCACTACAACATATCCAAAGCTGGGGTTCCTAGCACCAAGTGGCCCCGAGATGTGGGGCCCCAAAGTTGGTTCGGAAAATGTCAAGCACTTTTCTGCAGCAGAGAATGACATTTTCCAAACCGACTTTGGGGCCCCGTATCTTGGGGCCACTTGGTGCTAGGAACCCCATATGTTGTAGTGCTAGTTCCACTGGGTTTGCGCACCATATTTGGGGTTCCTAGTACCAAGTGGCCCCGAGATACGGGGCCCCAAAGTCGGTTCGGAAAATGTCATTCTCTGCTGCGGAAAAGTGCTTGACTCGAGTATAAGCCGAGGGGGGCATTTTCAGCACAAAAAAATGTGCTGAAAAACTCGGCTTATACTCGAGTATATACGGTACTTAATTATATCCCCTTTTGTATTGTACTGAGATAGTCCACTTGCCCCCCCATCCTCTCCCTTGGTGAGGCCTGGTTGGGAACCAGGCTCCCAAACCCTTTATTCTATAATCCAATCATGTTTTTGCATGTATCATACATTCTAGCTCCCATTTGCAGAACTTAACAATTACCAACAATAAACTTCAATTGCCACTGATCTCCCAGCGCTTCTCTCACAATATATTCATTGTTACAAAATGTATCGCTTTTGTGTTGTTTCTGTCTGTGGGAATTGGGGTTGTGAGGACAATAGGGGAGGACAGACTTAATATTTCATACTTCCTTTATCTCTCTCCTTGATAAATAATCTTAATAAATATAACATTTATACTTTGTACGCTTTGTGCGGTGAAAAGTTTTAGAATAATCTCGGATGACATTTTCAGTTACTGTGACATCTACATCGCCCTCCTCCCTTCCCAGCCACACCAGGCAAAAGTCAGTGTGACATTATTACTGTACGTTACAAATTTGCATATAAAAAGTAAAGAAGATGAATAAGATCCACGCTACAAAAATTGCCAATTTCCACTTTATATTAGAAATTGTAAAAGTAATAGAGGTCTCATTTATCCTGCAGTTACTGTCAGGTTTTTTTTTTTTTTTTATCAGAATAAAGAAAAAAAAATACCGCGATACCGAATGTGAAGTTTTCTTGGCTTGTCCTTTCAGGAAAACATAAAAAGCCTTCACAGGTTCTAACACTTCGTTCTTTTTACTAGATTTAGATTACAGAGCAAGAATAAAGGACTATTCCATAGCAAAGGAAATTAGAGGTTTTTTTTCTAAGATTGTGTTCATTAAAAGTTAAAAAGGAAGTAAACCCTGATGGGTTTTACTTCCTCTTTGTTTCCCTGCAAAGGTAAAGCATAATGGGCTACTATGCATCACATCGCATCGCATAGTAGCCCATTATGTGTCACTTACCTGACACAGGAGCCTGCGATGCCACCGCTGTCCCCTCTTCCACGAAGCGTCCATCTACCTTCCAAATATCGCGGCTCCGGCGCTGTGATTGGCCAGAGCCACGATGAGGTCACTCCCGCGCAGGCGCATGGGAGCCGCCGCTAATGGCATGATCGCCGTTAGGAACGGCACGCTCAGTGCGCCTGCGCGCCATTGTCTACGACGCATGCGCCATAGACATCGGTGCCTGTCTTTTGCAAATATCTCCTAAACTGTGTAGGTTTAGGAGATATTTCTTGCACCTACAGGTAAGCCTTAATCTAGGCTAACCTGTAGGTAAAAGTGGTCTGTAAGGGTTTACAACCACTTTAAAGAAAGAGTGCAGAAAATACAAAAGGAACCCGCGAACTAATATAAAACTGAAGCCATATATCCAATATCTCAAGCACAGCCTAAAGAAAGAGGGCTGTACCGAAAGTCATGGGAGGAGAAAGGAAATATACGAGGTGTGTCTAAAAAGTTGGGCGAATGGTATCAGAAAACAAACAGAACAGAAGATACACAATAATCGCCATCCTTCCCAACACACTTTTGGCAACATTCATAAAGCTTCTGGAAATGGTCAGGAAAAGGCCTCTTTAGGCATCGATTGCAAAACCGCTGTCACACATTCTTGGATTGCCGCAACGTACGCAAAATTTTGTCTTGACCTCCGACTTTTGTAGGCGACTCTTTTTGGGTCGTGGGGAAGATGGTGAAAGCCGCTCCATTGATTGCCGCTTGGATTGGAACTGGTAGCTCCAGGTCTCATCCCCTGTGATGATGGTTGGCATAAAAGATGGATCCTGGTCACACATGGTAATGAAATCTCCAGAGGTTTCCATCTGTTTTGCTTTCTGTTCGTCTGTCAGCTTGTGTGGCACAAACTGGGAACAGATCTTCCACTTACCCAATTTTTCGCAGGACGATGGTGGGCACCGTGTGTCCTTGCTAATGCCCAATTCCTCCACCATCAAACGTAGAGTCAGTCGCTGATCTCGTGGCAGCATTTGTCGCACTCGCATGATCATGTCAGGGGTTCTACTTGTCGACAACCAACCAGAACGTGGCTCATTCTCAGTCTTTTCCTTCCCATCCCGAAAATGTTTGAACCAGACATAAACAGATTTTCTGCTCACGGTTTCTGTCCCGTACACTTGCACCAACATTTCATGTGTCACCGTTTTCCCCAATTAGTAGCAGAGCTTGATGATCACTCGTTGTTCCATTGCACTGTGACCCTACCTCTCACACTGACTACTTTCGACTGCCCGCAGCGGGTTTACCTTGACGGTCACGTGTACTGCGCGGTGGCGCTTCTCGAGGTGTCTCTGGATAGCCATGTGCATGCGCGCACCTGGCCCATGTTGCCATCGAGGTATTGAATCATTCACCAAACTTTTTAGACACACCGTACCTAATCCTCCAATCCTCTCAGCACAAGACCGGTCTGACACCCTCACACTCCAGCGGTCTTGAGTTGTGGACTGTTTTGATGTCATCAAGCCTAGAGCAGGCTTTACAGACCAGGAACAGTTCACCTTTGGACCTTGGGGGAGCTCAGTTTTCAAGGGGAATGAAGGATAGGTGAGTATAAGGTTTCTCCTCACCCTTAGACAAAAATGAGCAGTTGACCCATGCAGTGCAGGTTGCAGCCCCACAGCATGGGAAACCTGAAATGTAAACAAAAAATGCTGGCAATAAAAAATTCTGGGAAAAAAAACAGCGTGGGGTCCCTCCAATTAATACCAGGCCTTCTGGCCTTGTCGAAAGCTCCTGCCGACTGCCTACTTCCCCATTTCTTAAATAGCTAAGAGACGAAGTCACCCAATGACATCCGCGGTTGACCCTATCCCTTGTGATGTCACCAACCCATCTTTTTGGGTCCGGCGGGCATAGTGATTGATGATGGATCTACACTGGGGGACATTTTTTTTTATAAAGAACTTGTCAAAAAATGTTATGTCTTTATTCACTTTTTACACTTTTTTGGTGAATGGGTAAAGGTACTATGTACCCCATACTCATTCACATGGGGGGGTGGGATCTGGTGGCCCCCTTGTTAAAGGAGGCTTCCAATATTCTGATAAGCCCCCTGCCCACAGACCCCCACAACCACCGCCCAAGGTTGTGGGGAAGAGGCCCTTGTCCCCATCAACATGAGGATAAGGTGCTTTGGGGTGAGCTCTTCCCCCGCCCCAAAGCACCCTCCCCATGTTAAGGGCATGTGGCCAGGTATGATTCAGGTTTGGGGGGGCGCTCACTCTTCCTCCCCGTTTCTGACCTGCTCGGCTGCTTGCTCAGGTAAGGGTCTGCTATGGATTTTGGGGGGACCCCGTGCTCTTTTCTTTTATTTTGGCATGGGGATCCCCTCAAAATCCATACCAGATCCAAAGGGCCTGGTAGGCATTAGGGAGGGGGACTCCACACTGGTTTTTTTTTTCAGAATTTTATATTGTCTGGGAAGCCCACTGACAGCTGATGAGTCATCGGTTGTTAAGGACACGGTGGTCGGCTTCCCGGCCCACTCCTTAACCACCAGCTATTCTTCACACAGAATGCGAATCAGTTGATCATTTTTTGACCGATCCGAACCTTTCTGAATATTTGGAATGCGTTGGAAAACGAATAAATTAAATTAAATAATTAATTATATTAATAAAATTAATTGCTGTTTCTTTTGGAGATTTGGATACATCTATATCTCTGAAGAGCTAGAATATCATCCAAATTTACATTCGGACCAAAATGAATTGCACATGTCGAGAGAGAGCGAGAGAGAGAGAGAGAGAGAGAGAGAGAGAGAGAGAGGAGAGAGAGAGAGGAGAGGGGGAGAGAGAGAGGGGGTAGAGAGATTGAGGAGAGAGAGAGAGGGGAGAGAGAGAGAGGGGAGAGAGAGAGAGGGGAGAGAGAGAGAGGGGAGAGAGAGGGGGAGGGGGAGAGAGGGGGGAGGGGGAGAGGGAGAGAGAGGGGGGGAAGGGAGAGAGAGAGGGAGAGGGAGGGAGGGGAGAGAGAAGCAGAGAGAGAGTGAGGGGGAGAGTGGGGGAGAGAGATATAGGGAGGGAGAAGGAGAGAGAGAGATAGGGCAAGAAAGAGGGAGTAGGAGGGGAAGACAGAGAGGGGGAGGGGCGGGAGAGAGAGAGGGAGAGGGGGTGAGAGGGAGAGAGAAATGGGGAGAAAGGGAGAGAGGGGGAAGAGAGAGAGGGAGGATGAGAGAGAGAGGGAGAGAGAGAGAGAGAGAGAGAGAGAGAGAGAGAAAGAGAGGAGAGAGATGGGGGAGAGGGAGAGAGGAAAGAGAGAGAGAGAAAGAAGGGAGAGAGAGAGAAAGAGAGAGATAGGGCAAGGGAGAGGGAGGGGGAGACAGAGAGGGGGAGGGGTGAGAGAGAGGGATGGGAGAGAGAGAGAGAGAGAGATGGGAGAGAGGAGAGGGAGAGAAAGAGGGAGAGAGAGGGAGGGAGGAAGAGAGGGGAAGAGAGAGATAGAGAGAGGCGGAGAGAGGGGGGGAGAGAGAAAGAGAGAGATAAGGCAAGAAAGAGGGAAGGGGAGACAGAGAGGGAGAGAGGGGGGTGAGAGGGAGATGGGGAGAAAGGGAGAGGGGTGAAGAGAGAGAAGGGGGGGGGGAGAGAGGGGGGGAGAGAGGGGGGAGGGGAGATGGAGAGAGAGAGGGTGGGGGAGATGGGGAGGGGAAAGGGGGAGAGAGGGGGGGGAGTGGGAGAGAGGGGGTGGGTGGGAGAGGGGAAGGGGGAGAGAGAGAGGGAGCGAGAAGGAGAGGACGCCCTTTGCCTGTCTTCACAGCCACTTCAAATAAAAAATTGCATAAAGGGTAAAATCCCTAAACCAGCAGCCTGCACACCATTAGATACGAAATGGTAATATCAAATAAACTCAGTGTTGCACTTTTGTTTGAGTCTCCATAATTAACCATGGAACGTACATACAAACTTTACCTGGAAACAAGGTTACTATACATTGATAAGGTTATTTACAGTAAGCTGATTACTTTCACATGTATTTCTAAAATAAAATATAGATTTCCTGTAAAGGATAAGTGCACTTACAAAGCACTTTCTGCGTAAACTATTTAGTGCCTCGGGGTAAACATAAGAAAACATCAGCCACAGCAATAATCCTTCTTCACATTCAGATTGTGGCATCCCAAGGTCATAGTTTTCATACCAAAGCTCCATTCTCCTCGCTCACTCCTCTTCCCAGCTCTCTGTCTTTAGGGTACAGGGAGGGGGAGTGTGTGAGGTAAGCGAGGGGAAAGGGGGTACGGTAACAGTGACCTCGGGGGGGGTCACAGACTGCCAACTGAAAAGCTGCCCCAAGACACTTAATTCTTTAACTGTTTCAGGCATGAAAAGTGCACTTATCCCTTAACTACATAGAACCAGTGCTTGCCTTAAAGGAAGACTAAACTCAAAAGCTGACTACAGGTCCAACCATTTCTTAAAATTCTCATATATACTTAGCTCTCTTATAGAGGATCTCCTTCTGGGTTCCTCCAAATATGACCAAAATCATAATCATATAATAACTTTCATTAGACCAAATTTTATTTTTATTTTTGTTTTCCTCTTCTGCTCACATTCAGATAATAAACAATAAGGTAAAAGGCAGAGGTGTAGCTTGAAGCTTATGGGCCCCGGTGCAAAAGTGGATCTGGGCCCCCCACTACCAACCTCCGCTTTCACCGCATGCCAAGATACCCCCACCGCCCCACCAGGCTGCACAAGTCTGCCACATCAGTCTGCATATGCTCCCCCCAGTCTGCTTAAGTCCCCCCCAACCTGCAGAACCCCTCCCCTCTGCACAGGCTCCCTCCCTCAGTGTTCCCCCTAGTCTGCGCAAGCCCCCCCCCCCCCCAGTCTGCACAAGTCCCCCTTCAGTCTGACCAAATCCCCCAATCTGCACAAGTCCCCAACAGTCTGCACTTCCCCTCCAGTCTGCAATAGTCCTCCCCCAGTCTGTACAAGTCCCACAAGCCCCCCCCCCAGTCTGTACAGGTCCCCCCCCAGTCTGTGCAAGTCCCCCTCCTCCCTAAATTCACAGAGCTCATCTCATAATCACATCTCTCTCTCTCACAGGGATGGCAGATTTTCTTTCCTTCCCAGGGCTCCGGTGGATGACATCAGTGCCCTGCCCCCTCCGGAGATGCAGTTCCCACCTCCAGAGAGCTGCCTGAAGCTCCAGCAAGAGATGTCTGTGTGACTGAGGAGCAAGTCACACAGGATCGTCTGTGACAGGAGCCAGAGATCGGACAGTGATAGGTGTATCTGCAGTGCCTCAGGCTACAGTCTCATCCATTGGTGCACTGCACACTTTGTACCCATGGATGATACATCACTGGGGAGGCCACACAGGGAAAAATGGGCAGGGTCACAATGGTGACCCCTGCAACCCCTTTTGCTACGCCCATGGTGAAAGGGGTGCAGGAGATGTTAAGAGGAGTCATAAGGTCTTTCAAAACTGATCTTCATGGTTAAAAAATATTTAATACTAAAAAAAAATCCCACCCAACTTTAACTAAAGTAAAGTACATCAACCTAAAAGCCCCATTTACTTATCTGAATCCGTGATCATGTGACATGCAGAGTATAAGTCTTCTCTCTTCTAGACTGCAGGATGAGAAGGTCTTCTTGGGGTGCCCACATCACACCCTTGTGACATGGACTCTTCCCATTGGCTGTCCATTAATGGTGTCCTCACAGGGTCCAGAAGACTCCAGGAGTTTGATGACTTCACAATGAGGGCATGGGAGCAAAATTAGTTAGTGGTGGCTGAACCACAGTTGAATAGCAGTTCTGCATATAACACAAGCAGCATATTTTCTCCAATAGCTCATTCTAGCCATAGTTTATACTCAAAAAATCCCTGCACACTGGGGGGAGGAGGATTTACAAAGGGGTTTCATCAGGGGTCCTTAGGCTAGCATGGAGTCTAAATAGAGTGCATCTTGAATTCTGGAAAATGTTAGATTTAAGCAAAATTTGACAGATTTGGATGACCAAATTGGTTGTTTTTTTGGTTTGAATTTCTAAAAGGCTTCTGGGAAACGGGTATCAAATACTACTCCAAAGGCTTTTTCTCCCTTTCATCTGCTTCTGCTATTGTCTGAGCACCTTAGCTTGACTGCTGGTGTCCTCAGGTCCCCAGCCCCCCCTCTTTTATCTTAGTATCCATGGTAGAATTTTTACAGTAAGTAATTAGGGATCTTTTTGGCCCACCATCCCATCAGACGGATCTGTTTTACTGCTTTACTCGTTATCATTAACAAATTTCATACAAATTACTTATAACCACAAAATGATACTTGGTTGTGTATTCTCTAAAAGGGCAGTAATAGGAGGTGGGTAGGGGGTGGAACCAAAGAACAGTGATCGGAGGTGGGTAGGAGGTGGAGAAAAGGGGTGACTCAGAAAGGTGTAGTTCCTGCACCCATTCTCTGAGAAAAAAATGCCCTGGTGCTAAATCTATGATACCTTCCTCCTTCACTGTATAGGAGTGTATCAGACTCACTCAAAAGAAGATATTCAAGAAAAGTTGTAACATTTTTTCCTGTGCTTTAACAAGAGCTTCCAAACACTGGAGATACACATTAATACCGTGCAGGAGCTCAATTATTTCAAGAGATGGTCAAAGGCGATAGCACATGTGCAATTTGTTTAGTTCCGACAAATTTGTTAACAAATTTTTCCAAATATTCGTAAATTCGAATATTCGAAAATTAGAAAATTTGTAAACTTGTAAAGTCGTAAATTCATAAATTCGAAAATCCAAAAACCCAAAAATCTGAAATAATAACTAACTATTAAAGTATAGGTATTGCAATTTCCTTTCAAATTTGGCTGTTAGTGAACGTAAAGAATACGGATTTATCCAAAGTTACGAATTATCCGTAATAACGCATGCCGTAACTAAACGAATGGAACGTAACAAATTAATAATATATAACAATAATAATAGTAATAAAAACTTTTTATTATTATTATTTATAATTAATTTGAGCAATTACATTTGTTTAGATGCGGCATTCATTATTTCGGATAAATCGCAACTTCAGATAAATTTGTATTCTTTACGCTCACTAACACACAAATTTGAAAGGAAATTCCAATACCTATAATTTAATAGTTAGTTATTATTAGTTAGTTAGTTAGTTAGTTAGTTAGTTAGTTAGTTAGTTAGTTAGTTAGTTAGTTAGTTAGTATTTAGAATTTTCTGATTTTCTTTCTTATTTTTGTATTTTTGAATTTTAGAATTTTCGCATTTTCGAATTTACGATTTTTCGATTTTACTAATTTACAAACTGCGATCATAAAAAATGACCCAAGAAAAATGGAAAAAAACAAAAAAAACGAATGAAACTAAAACAAACTAATTTTTCGGCAGTGCACATGTCTAGCACTTGCTGTTCTCCAGCATCCCAAAATTGAAAATCTAAAATTTGTCTTTCTGCGTCCTTCTGTGCAAATCGAGAACTTAAGGATCAATATAATTTGCATAATTTTCTTTTTAGATCAAAGAGAGTTATGACATTTTTTTTTTTTACAGAATTTCATTAGATTTTCACCATTAGGTAAATCCCTGACTTAAATTCCAGGTCTTAATTACGCATTGTTAATGAGACTATGGCTTCATAATGTTGTGAGCCTTTGCTTTTAAAGCAGTTAAACAGCCCTGGCAGGTGGTGTTCATGTAGATTCTATTAGAAAATTGACTTTTATTTCAATCGTCCCAATAAAAAAAAAAAAAAACTGAAATAATAATGAAATTGTCTGTAGTCTACACAAGATAATTATCCGGCAGTGTCGCCGGGGAGGTTAATTAGCAGAACTGTCAAAACTATTTTGGCGAGTGGATCAGCTCCACCTACCTGGTGGTTTTCTTGGATGTTCTAATGGCACATTATAGGTGGAGGGGCTTTCTGGGGACATATAGTGACAATGAATTTGGGAAAAATGATTTCAGGTTCCAAAGAACGTTTGCAAGGCAGCCAATATGCAAGATGAGATTTTTGCACCGTGTAAATTATTTTTGAGGAATTGTTCTATCGTCCCTTTGGGCGCCGGAACTGTAGGCCATCCAGGGAGGTTAGAAAAGGCCATCCAGCTCCTGATAGAGAAGAGAGGAAAAAAAAGGAGTGTGCCAAAGACATTCAGAAACCAACAATATCTTGGACGAGTTTCCCCCATGCACATCTGTGGTGAAGCAAAACTACTTTGTTTATCTCTGCTTTACCTGCTGAGATGAATAGAAGTGAACCAAGAGCTTTCCAACACACAAGACATTTCATGACTTTCTCCTGTGGTCAGAAGATATATTGCTTTGTGCTGTGTACATTAGGATTCCTTGTAATGCAATGGGGTTTACAGATAGTCTTACTAGGCCAATATACAGTGGGGATGGAAAGTATTCAGACCCCCTTACATTTTTCACTCTTTGTTATATTGCAGCGATTTGCTAAAATCATTTAAGTTCATTTTTTTCCTCATTAATGCACACACAGCACCCCATATTGTACACACAGCACCCCATATTGTACACACAGCACCCCATATTGTACACACAGCACCTCATATTGTACACACAGCACCTCATATTGTACACACAGCACCCCATATTGTACACACAGCACCCCATATTGTACACACAGCACCCCATATTGTACACACAGCCCACCATATTGTACACACAGCACCTCATATTGTACACACAGCACCTCATATTGTACACACAGCACCCCATATTGTACACACAGCCCCCCATATTGTACACACAGCACCCCATATTGACAGAAAAACACAGAATTGTTGACATTTTTGCAGATTTATTAAAAAAGAAAAACTGAAATATCACATGATCCTAAGTATTCAGACCCTTTGCTCAGTATTTAGTAGAAGCCCCCTTTTGATCTAATACAGTCATGAGTCTTTTTGGGAAAAGATGCAACAAGTTTTTCACACCTGGATTTGGGGATCCTCTGCCATTCCTCCTTTCAGATCCTCTCCAGTTCTGTCAGGTTGGATGGTAAACGTTGGTGGACGGCCATTTTTAGGTCTCTCCAGAGATGCTCAATTGGGTTTAAGTCAGGGCTCTGGCTGGGCCATTCAAGAAAAGTCACGGAGTTGTTGTGAAGCCACTCCTTCGTTATTTTAGCTGTGTGCTTAGGGTCATTGTCTTGTGCCCAGTCTGAGGTCCTGAGCACTCTGGAGAAGGTTTTTGTCCAGGATATCCCTGTACTTGTACATTCATCTTTCCCTCGATTGCAACCAGTCGTCCTGTCCCTGCAGCTGAAAAACACCCCCACAGCATGATGCTGCCACCACCATGCTTCACTGTTGTGACTGTATTGGACAGGTGATGAGCAATGCCTGGTTTTCTCCATACATACCGCTTAGAATTAAGGCCAAAAAGTTCTATCTTGGGCTCATCAGACCAAAGAATCTTGTTTCTCACCATCTTGGAGCCCTTCAGGTATTTTTTAAGAAACTCCATGCGGGCTTTCATGTGTCTTGCACTGAGGAGAGGCTTCCGTCGGGACACTCTGCCATAAAGCCCCGACTGGTGGAGGGCTGCAGTGATGGTTGACTTTCTACAACTTTCTCCCATCTCCCGACTGCATCTCTGGAGCTCAGCCATAGTGATCTTTGGGTTCTTCTTTACCTCTCTCACCAAGGCTCTTCTCCCCCGATAGCTCAGTTTGGCCGGACGGCCAGCTCTAGGAAGGGTTCTGGTCGTCCCAAATGTCTTCCATTTAAGGATTATGGAGGCCACTGTGCTCTTAGGAACCTTAATTGCAGCAGAAATTTTTTTGTAACCTTGGCCAGATCTGTGCCTTGCCACAATTCTGTTGCTGAGCTCCTTAGACAGTTCCTTTGACCTCATGATTCTCATTTGCTCTGACATGCACTGTGAGCCGTAAGGTCTTATATAGACAGGCGTGTGGCTTTCCTAATCAAGACCAATCAGTATAATCAAACGCAGCTGGACTCAAATGAAGGTGTAGAACCATCTCAAGGATGATCAGAAGAAAGGGACAGCACCTTAGTTAAATATATGAGTGTCACAGCAAAGGGTCTGAATACTTAGGACCATGTGATATTTCAGTTTTTCTTTTTTAATAAATCTGCAAAAATGTCAACAATTCTGTGTTTTTCTGTCAATATGGGGTGCTGTGTGTACATTAATGAGGAAAAATGAGCTTAAATGATTTTAGCAAAAGGCTGAAATAAAACAAAGAGTGAAAAATTTAAGGGGGTCTGAATACTTTCTGTCCCCACTGTATATATTGCAGGTAAATAATGGATTCCAAGCTGAAGCAACGTCCCGTTATTGAGTTCCTGGGGGAGGAGGGGTGCAGGCTGTCCGACATCCACAGAAGGATACAGAATGTTTATGGAAATGACACCATTGACAATGTAATGTGCACCCATCCTTTGCCAAGAATGATCAGGGACATAACTAGAACCTTCAGGGCCCTGATGCAAGAAATCATGAAGAACCCCCCTGACCGCCGGGGCCTTTTCCATCGGTCCCAGGTCCCTTTCTATTAGTAGGGTTAAGCCTTTAAACCCCCTTAAACCCCTTTAAACCCCTTTAAACCTGAACACATATGCATTACACAGGTTCTGAGGCTAATTTAAAGCAGATAAGGCAACAAGTGAGTTTACTTACCACATTAATCAGCCACAGAACCTGTGTAATTCATATGTGTTCAGGTTTAAAGGGATGAGGTGGCAACCCTAGTCACGGGCCCTTTTCCTTCGAGCCCAGGGCCCTTCCCTCCAGGCTCGGGGCCCTTCACACTGATCCCAGGGCCCTTTACTCCCATCGCGAGGGGGCCTTTAAGTAGCATGACAAGTCAAAAAACATTCATTTCAAAGGGTGCCGTATTAATCAATGCAACTCAAGTCAGTGACAAAAAAAAAAAGTTCCCGCACTGCTTTCTTGTGACTTTGGTGTGATTTGAGTGCCATAGACTACAATGATAAATGCAAAAGTCGCAAGGAAATTGCAAGCAAGTTGCACAACCCCAGTGCAAGCGACCATGAAGGGCCCCCGTGACCACAGAGGCCAGAGGCGTAACTAGAACCTTCAGGGCCCCAGCTCAAGAAAATATGATGGGCCCCCTTGACCCCTCCCCCTCACCACCTCTTCCATCTGAGGCCTGGGCTTCCAATTTTTGGAGGGCATCCATGGACACCCTTCCAGAACCCTGCCTCCCGCGTGCCCCCTGGGGCGATCATCCAGCGCACTCTGTGACTACTGTGTCCTTCGGATGATCACAGATCATGGCAAAGGGCCAATCACGGCGGCATTTTACCATGTGAGCAGCTTATCACATGTAAACAGACTTACCAGTTATTAGCATCCCTTTCTTCCCACCATCCTATGCTGTGTCTCTGTGAGGAAAGGAGAGCTGTTAACCAGCAAGACTGCCAGTACATTGTTTACACTGATCATCAGTGCCCTGACAGTTCTCCCTCCCTCCTCTCTCGCACAGATTGAAGAGGAGACAGCTGATCTGCTCCTTCTCCTCCCGCCCCTCTCCACCTGTGTGCACTGCGGGAAGTGTGCTTCCTTGATAAAATTCAGCTCCTTAGCTTCACACTTCCCTTGGTGCACACAGGAGGGGATGGGCGGGGGAGAAGGAGCAGATCGGCTCTTTCCTCTCACATCCATGCAAGGTAGGAGGGAGGGAGAACTGTCAGTGCAGGCTCTGAGCTGTATGAGAGAGATGCTCTCAGCTCAGAGCCCTGCGACTAGCAACCCTGCTGGGGCCCCCTGATAGTGGCGGAACGACAGTGCCCGGTCAAAAGTGCGACTGTTGCGACGCCGGTAGTTCCACCACTGACTGAGGCCCTTTCCTTCTGTACCGGGGTCCTTTCCATTGGTCCCAGGACCCTTCATTTCCAGCCTGGGGCACTTTCCTTGCTTCTAGGCTCGGGACCTTTCCCACTTACCCGGTTTAAACTGCTGTGACTTATCATGCAACTTGTGACACATAAAGTCTCATGACAAGCCAAAACACATTCTTAATCAATGAGTCACAGCGACAAAAAAAAAAAAGTTCCTGCACTGCTTTTTTGTGACTTTGGTATGATTTGAGTGCCGCAGACTGCAATGTTAAATACAAACGTTGCCAGGAAATCGCAAGCAAGTTGAAAGCAAGTCACACGACTGTGGTTGCAGGAGTGTGAACCAAGCTTTATGGTCCCGCAGTGGGATCCTTTCACATGTTTTATAGATCCCTTCCTGCCATCTTGGGGCCCCCCACAGTGGCGAAATGCCAGGGCCCGGACATAAGCCTGCAACCCTGGTAGTTCTGCCACTGCTTCTGCTCGTGTAGCGCTTACCCCTGAAAGAGCCCACAGATTTCTCCCAGGTTCCTTTACTAGATTAGTACAATAGCAGCCAGGCACACAGCAAGAGTCTCTCTTATGACTTATTGAACAGTCTAGGGCAGGGGTCTCAAAACTTTTGAAACAAAGGGCCACTTTTTTGCCCTTCAAACTTTAGGGGGGCCTGGACTCTGACCAATGAGACTAGAAATTGCCATGGGCTTGGTCATCAGTGGGAGTAAAAAAAAGTCATCTTTGGTGTCTGTAAGAGTCCAGAGCTTACTACGCATGCACCAATGGCGCGTAGCCATAAGAGGAAATCTGTGCCAACTGAGCATGCTCCAAAGATGCCTCACTTCGCCAACCCGCACCTGCACAGAAGACCTGATAAAAAAGGCAGGAAAATGCCCAGGAGGCGCACAGGAAGTGACCTCAACCCGATGGAAGAAAAAGGCGGGAAAATTCCAAGGCGGTGCACAGGAAGTGACGTGAACCTGATGAAAAAAGGTGGGAAAATGCCCAGGAGGCACACAGAAAGTAACCTCAAACTTCCCTATATAAGCCCAGCCCAGACACTGCCAAATTGCTGGATTATCGTCAGTCCCCCCTTGTTCCTGTGCTAGTGTGTGTCTAAACCTGTTGTGACCTGGAAACCTCTTTGACTACTCTTGTTTGCTGCTTGCCATTGACCTCGGATTTGTACCTTGACCATTCTACTTCTTTGCCCCTTTTGTACTCAGCTGCCAGATTGGAACCGACCCCGGCTTGGATCATGACAATTCTTCTTCTGATTAACCCTTTTATACTTGATTGCCAAACTGGACTGGACCTCGGCTCAGATCTCGGATTAAGGCTTGCACGGTGCTCCACACCCCTGGCACCCGTGTCACTTGGTGTCCACCAAGTCTCTGTCTCCATCTCAAGAGACTTCAAGGACCCGAGGTGCACCTCACTTACGTGGCTTTCATTACAGTGTCAGTGTGAGAAATCTGTCCTAGCACAAATCTTCTCCCACCCATGCCGGCTCCCAATACAAATCCCCCTAAATCACCACTCTTCGCAACCCCCCCAAATTTCTCCTCCTAGAACAATACTCACCCCCTGCCACCCCCTTGATTTCCCCCCTCCAGTGCAAATCCCCTCCCTCCAATCCCCTTGTGGCACCCCCCTACCTCACTTAATACCACAGTGCCCAGGGCAGCCTCCCCTCCTGGCCACCCATTATTCCAGCCCTGCCCAGCCCACACAAAAAAGGGAAGTGGATGGGGTCACCCTAAGAGGCACATGCATGCCCAGCCACGCTTCTAAATGCAGAGCAACAAGCCAGGACAAGAGCATTTATCCCTGTGACCACCGGTGTAAAGGGGCCCTTCTCCAAATGACCACCAATTTAGGAAAGCCTCTTCTCCCACACTGGTCCAGCTCACTCAGTAATTAGACTAGTGTAAATAGGAAATGGCTAGGGAATTAACTCTTCGCAGAATAGTCTGTTTTTTTAAGCAAGTTCAAAGGCACATTGCAAGTCAACATGGATGTTTTCTGTGCTTTCACCTGCATTTTTGATGACAGGGTCTCTTTAATCACTACAGATACAGTATTTGCTAACACAGGTTTTACCAGAGAAAAAGGCCAGAGGCCCCCAAGAATGTTGACTGCCCTTAAGAATTTTTGTACAGATTCCCAGAAACTGTCAAGCTGCCCAGATGTCAGCGGGATTCACCATCCAGTTGTTCCATCTCTGGCTCTGCTCTCCCGGATCACCTTGGGGCCAGACGCCATCTGCTCCTCTTCAAAGCCATACTGGAAATAGTGTAACGCTTCTTTCAAATGGAAAGTTAGTGATATTTGAATCTTATAAGCTGTTACATTGATGCGCGTCTATACCGAGAAACATCAATAAGATCCATCAAAGTAAAATGTATGCCGAACATACAGTATTACCTTGTGTTATTGTCTCACGAGGATGTCATTGCTATACCAGAAGCAGAATTCGGAGCACAGGGAAGCCTCAGGTGAGACAGATTACTTTTTCAGCTTTTTTTTTTTTGGGGGGGGGGGGGTTAGTGCACCTCAGTTATGCAGGCTGGAGAATCCTCTCAGTTATGAGGGATCTAGGATCTCAGTTATAGGGGTTGGAGGACCTACGTTATGAAAGATAGAGAACCTCAGTTATGAGGGATGGAGGACCTCAGTTATGGGGGGCTGGAGGATTTCAGTTATAGGGGTTGGAGGACCTCAGTTATGGGGGCTGGAGCGTTTCAGTTATAGGGGTTGGAGGACCTCAGTTATGAAGGATAAAGAACCTTAGTTATGAGGGATGGAGGACCTCAGTTATGGGGGCTGGAAAATCTTCTCAGTTATGAGGGATGTAGGACCTCAGTTATGGGGGCTGGAGGATCTTAGTTATAGGGGTTGCAGGACCTCAGTTATGATGGATAGAGAACCTCAGTTATGAGGGATGGAGGACCTCAGTTATGGGGGCTGGAGGATCTTAGTTATAGGGGTTTGAGGACCTCAGTTATGAAGGATAGAGAACCTCAGTTATGAGAGATAGAGGAACTCAGTTGTGGGGGCTGGAGGATCCCTGGGTCCCGTACTAACGATTAGGACCTGGGAACTCCCGATTCCAGGTCACCTGATCGTTGTGATAGCTTTCGATTGGCTATCACAGTGACCAGTCACTGTGAAGCCCACCCCTGTGTTTCTCTCTCTGTAAATGGAAAGATTCATTGTATCTCTCTCTCTCTCTCTCTCTCTCTCAGAGGACAATCAACACAGTAACTGTCTTCAAACTTGGGCAGACTCAATGGACTACTCTGTCTTTTTCTGCTGTCACTTTTCTATGTTCTATGAGATAAATAAATAACTGTTTAAAAAATAAATAAATAAATACATAAATAAATAATAATTATGTAATAATAATAAAAAAATAAAGAAAAAATAGCTAGATCAAGGTTTGATCTAGGTCAGTGCCAGTGTTATTGTTTGGGTCACGTAAGTGCCAAAGTTCAAGGTCAGGGTCAAAGGTCATTGTCAGTACATTTTGGGCGTAATTTTTTTCTTTAAAAAACATTTTTAAAATTAGTATCAGCGTCAGTGTGTTTTAGGAAGGATAAAAAAAAAAGCAAAATGGGCACCATTGTTTCTGGGCTGTACTACGGGTACAAAAGAACAACTAACATACAAATATGTGGTATCGCTGCAATCGTCAAGAACAGGAGAATTTATTTTGAATTGTTCTTTGGTGGTAGGTAGGTTATACATTTTTTTTTACTATTTTGGGCCAGTTTTCTGATAATAAAACAAATTAGGAGATGTCCATTACCATTTACCACCAAATGAAAGCCCAATTTGTCCTTAAAAAAACAGAAAGGTGGTATAATCCACCTGGCTGCACAAAGTAGTTGTGATGATATGTACAGTTTTACTAACAAATGTCAAAGTTACAAAATTGTTCTTAGGCATTAACATTAGTTTTACCCTTAGGCAGGAAGGGGTTAAGGCAAATAGACCTTGCATTTGGAAAGTGCAATTGCGCTCATTTTCCCCAGAGCTTAGTGAATGTAACAAAGCTCTACTGATTCCCATCATCCAATCATGTGCAAGCAAAAAAATTTTTTTTTTTCTGTTTTCCTGGCACCTGATTGGGTATTCTTCACAGAGCGAAGCTTCAACGCCTTCGCTAAGCTCTGAGGGAAAATGAGCGCAACCGCACCCGCTAAGCTCACAGCCTATCTGCCTTTAGTAAATCAGCCGCTTTGAGCTTCATCAACTCGGAATCCAGTTGTGACACTGAGCCGCGTCCGTCAGAAACGGTTAAAGGATTGATTAACTTATATATGTACAAAATGTCCGCGGGTCAAATCCTCTGCCGACGCCGCAGCACTCAGAGAAAATCATTTCAACGATGTGTATGATTACACCGTAATTAAATGGCCTCCGCGGTGACACGCCAAGCCATGATTGCAAATTTTGGAGTGTTGATTACGAATTCCGCGCTCTTTGTTTTCATGCGGGAAAAAGAGAAGTAAACATTCAACAGTCACCGAGCCGAAAATTACTTTTGTTTGGAATTATTTCGGTTGTGCCCTCCAATAGGCGGCTTCAGGTCTATCTTGGTTCGAAATACACAGGAAAAAATAAAATAAAAGACTGGGTATTTTCTGGCACTTTTTGTTTACAAATACAATTATTTATGTAACAATCTGTATTTTTTTGCTAGAAAATTACTTAAAACCCCCCAAACATTCTACGCCGTATATACTCGAGTATAAGCCGACTTTTTCAGCACATTTTTTATGCTGAAAAAGCCCCCCTCGGCTTATACTCGAGTGAGGGTCTCCCGCTGTGTCATGTCCCACTGTATCGTCAGGAAACCGCAGTCTGTTGGGCGGCCGTCCACTGTAGCAAAGCCCCGCCTCCTCATCTGTGATAGATGGAACACTGAACACTGATACGATGCTGGGAAACTGAATCAGTGTTCCGTCTATCGCGGACAAGGAGGAGGCGGGGCTTTGTTACAGTGGACGGTCGCCGAACCGACTGCAGTTGAATGACACAGCGGGAGACACCCGGTTCCAAATGGGCACAGTGAGGCTGCAGATGGGCACAGTGAGGCTGCATATGGGCACAGTGAGGCTGTAGATGGGCACTGATGATACAGGTAGACACAGGGAGGCTGCAGATGGGCACTTATGATACAGGCAGGCACAGTGAGGCTGCAGATGGGCACAGTGAGGCTGCAAATGGGCACAGTGAAGCTGCAGATGGGCATTGTTGACCAGTAGCATGCCACATTTCCCACCCTAGGCTTATACTCGAGTCAATAAGTTATCCCAGTTTTTTGTGGTAAAATTAGGTGCCTCGGCTTATATTTGGGTCGGCTTATACTTGAGTATATACGGTATATATTTTTAAAAGCAGAGGCCCTAGAGCAGTCATGGCGAACCTTTTTGAGCCTGAGTGCCCAAACTGCAACACAACACCAACTTATTTATTTCAGAGCACTGGTGAGGATCACCCACCCCAAGAGGGTTTGCAGTCACCCGGCTTCGGCGTCCAGTGTCGGTGTGCCTGGCAGCAGCTTCTCTTTTTGTTGGTGCCTGTGATTGCCTTTCTCACTCTCGTTCGTGTCCTCTCAGCACCTCTCAGCATCGTCCTCTCACTCAGAAAGAAAAGAAAGGCGCAAAAGGATGTCTCAACTACTCCTATATACCAAACCGGATCTCCCTCTAGGAAGCTAAGTGGCCATACATTGGCCCTGACCTCTAATGGGGATTAAACCCGATTGTACCGTCTAAGTCCGGCGTCTCGGATAATGGTTATAAATCAGAGACGCCAGGATTTAGTTGTCCTCTGAGTTATTGTTGAATCATAAAAAGATCACGTGCCAGGCGCAAAGAAACTCTTCTATAAGGACAAACCGGTACTAAAGGTGCTCTGAGGAAGCTATCATTTAGCGAAACATGTAAGCATCATTAAGGTGATATCCACAAGAAGGATCTACGGATGGCCACACACCTTTAATTGAATTGCTCCCCAAACCTCTCTCCGTACTGACCGTGGAAAAGCATCAGAGCCTGACACTTGCGGCTCTCTCAGTGGGTATAGCACCTGTTATAGCATCAAGGAGATGATGATCGTATAACCAGCTGATGAAGACTGACATGGCAAATTGTGGATGATTACATCGAGACCAGCAAAAAGGGATCCCCCTGTCCAGCTTTAGTGACAGCGCTCTACAGTTCGCTAAAGATCTTTTTAAATGTCGATATCTGCACGCTGATCCCGCCGACACTTGGCATGATGTGACTCTTCCTGGTCTGCTCCAGCCTACGGTAAAATCAGATTTATCTCCAATATATTACATAGATGCTACTCTTTACATGCTGCATTACCCCACTGCTGGCTATTATTGAATTGATCAGATTACTGACATTTGGTTCTACTTAAAGCCGCAATTGTCTTAAGCTAATCTCACGGAATTTATTTGGAATTGTTTCACCACACCTGCACTTTAAATCTTTTCATGAGACTGCTTTAATAGTGAATAAATAATCCATGATCGGGACTGCCTATGATGATCCAACACGTGTATCACTACTACTGACAAATCCCATAATCATTGGATGAGTATCCAGACAGACTTGACAAGCGACTCAGATTGAATGGTGTATGTGGATGTGAGTATGAGAGGTTGATGAGATTTATCTGCATACTGGTGGCCACCAATATTTCCTTCAGACATTAGGTCTTTTTAATGTGTTCTGGGAATAAGGGTTGTTGTTTGACATTTGATTTAGATGTATATGTTTAAACTTTGGATAGTTAATTGAATAAAGATTTATACCTTTAGTACCGGTTTGTCCTTATAGAAGAGTTTCTTTGCGCCTGGCACGTGATCTTTTTATCGTCCTCTCACTCCTCTCTGGCTGGTTCAACTCCAGGGGCTGTTGTGGCTTGGGCGCTCTCTTTTCCAAACCACCCCAGCCTCCTCTCACTCTTGTCTCCACACTCCTCTCACCCTTGCTCTCCCTTTTCCCTCAGCCCTTTTTTTACCGGGCTCCAGGCTGCCCCTCCTCTTATTTTTGCAGGGAATGCTGGGGCTGTGGTTTTCCTTTAATTAATTAAAATGGAGCCATAGTCTTCCGGGACTACATGTCCCATGGTGCGCTTGTAATGGCTCCTCATTGGTCCCTGGCTGCAGCCAACCAGGAGTCCTCTTGTCAGCTCCTGCCTCCTCTCACCCTTGCTCTCCCATTTCCCTCAGCCCATTTTTTCCCGAGCTCCAGGCTGCCCCTCCTCTTATTTTTGCAGGGAATGCTGGGGCTGTGGTTTTCCTTTAATTAATTAAAATGCAGCCATAGTCTTTGGGGACTACATGTCCCATGGTGCGCTTGTCCTGGCTCCTCATTGGTCCCTGGCTGCAGCCAACCAGGAGTCCTCTTATCAGCTCCTTCCTCTACTGCAGTGCAGAGGCTTGTATTAGGTTGCTATGGGCAAGCAGTCAGCTCTTTCCCCCAGATTCCAAGCAGCCTTACTGGATTCCAGCCAGAACTCCGGGAAACTTCTGCCCTGGCCTGATAGTGAACACCTAGGACACTCTCCCCGCCTCCCCATTGGCTGGTAGGCTTTGTTGTTAATTTTTCCGCTGCACAGCCCACCCACCGTGCCAACGCAGAGCCGCGGATTGGCCAAAGCAACGGACACACGCATCGGCCCGGCTCCCATGATTGACACCTGTGCTGGCCAATTGCCTCCTTGCACGGGGCCTGGGCATCTCAGGGAAGCCATTAGATGAGGGGGCAGGAGGGGGCAAGACTGCAAGAGGCGGTGCGTGTGCTGCTGGTAAAGCCTGAGCTGAGTCAATAGACCGAGCACCGGCATACATTTAACGGGCAGTCAGGCAATTCCGTTACGGACAAAAGAAAAGATGGCGGCCCTGCTCACGTGCCCACAGAGAGGGCTCTGCGTGCCGCGTGTGCCATAGGTTCGCCATCACTGCCCTAGAGAATAAATTGGTGGGTTTTTGCAATTTTTTGTATGTCACACGGTGCTGGCACAGCAGTTTTTCAAATGCATTTATGTATTTATTTATTTTTATTTACTTTTTTTTGGATTTTAATGCAAAAAAACACAATACATGAGATAATTTATTCGTAAAATATAAAAGATGATGTTACGCCGAGTAAAGGGATACCAAACATGTCACACTTCCACATTGCCCACGCCAGTGCAACGGTGACAAGCCACGTAAATTATACTATCCATAGGCGACGCTTTAAAAGCCTTTAGACCCCTTTCACACTGGGGCGGGTTTAGCACTGGAAATAGCCTCAGCTAAGTGCCTGAAAACCGCCTCCCATTCATTCCAGTGTGCCTTTCCACACCGGGTCGGTGCGCTTGCGGGACGTCCTGAAAACCGGCTCCCATTCATTCCAGTGTGCCTTTCCACACCGGGTCGGTGCGCTTGCGGGACGTCCTGAAAACCGGCTCCCATTCATTCCAGTGTGCCTTTCCACACCGGGGCGGTGCGCTTGCGGGACGTCCTGAAAACCGGCTCCCATTCATTCCAGTGTGCCTTTTCACACCGGGGCGGTGCGTTTGCGGGACATCCTGAAAACTCCTGCAAGCAGCATCTTTGGGGCTGGTTGGGATCGCTGTATTTAGCACTCCCAAAATGCCCTGCCTATTGGAATGAATGGGCAGCGCTTCGGAAGCACCGCAACACGGGAATTTTTAACCCCTTCCTTGGGGTAAAAAGCGATGCGTTATCGGCCGAAAAGCGCCGCTTAAACAGCGGTAAAGCACCGCTAAAATCATGCGGCGCTTTACCGCGAACGCAGCCGTGTCCCCAGTGTGAAAGGGGTCTTACAGTTTACCCCTTTAGATTTACCGCCCACGATCTGACGTTCGCAGTGATACCTCACCTGTGTGGGACGATCGATGTTTGCACGCGCGTGTGCGGGACCGATGCACGCATTCACCTTTGCATGCTAGCACAGGGGGGACGGGGGGGGGGGGCACTTTACTTTTTTTTTTATTATTTATTTATTTTATTTTCACACTGTCGCTTTTATTCTTTTTTTTATTTTTTTATCCCTTTTATTGCTACAAGGAATGTACACATCCTTTGTGACAACAATAGGCATGTGACAGGTACTCTTTAAGGAAGGGCTTAAGACCCCAGATCCCTCCTCCGCACTTTAAAACCTACAAAACACCCATATCAGTGTTTTTGAATACTTTGGATTTTTTTTTTTTTTAAATGGTGCCGTTGACATAAACCGGCAAGACATGGATGAGCGAGTTTGGGGTGGAGGAACTTGGACTGGCCTGCACAGAGTCCTGACCTCAACCCCATAGAACACCTTTGGGATGAATTAGAGTGGAGACCGCGAGCCAGGCCTTCTCGTCCAACATCAGTGCCTGACCTCACAAATGCTCTTCTGGAAGAATGGTAATACATTCCCATAGACACCCTCCTAAACCTTGTGGACGGCCTTCCCAGAAGAGTTGAAACTGTTATAGCTGCAAAGGGTGGGCTCGCGTGCAGAAGCGAACGCATACCTGAGTAGCGTCCACATATGAAAACGGTGTTAGAACCACACATGTGAGGTATCGCCGCGATTGTTAGATCAAGAGCAATAATTCTAGCCCTAGACCTCCTCTGTAACTCAAAACATGCAAGCTGTAGAATTTTTTAAACGTCGCCTATGGAGATTTCGTAAGGGTAAAAGTTTGTCGCCATTCCACGAGCGGGCGCAATTTTGAAGCGTGACATGTTGGGTATCAATTTACTCGGTGTAACATTATCTTTCATAATATAAAAAAAAATTGGGCTAACTTTTTTGTTGTCTTCTTTTTTTAATACAAAAAAGTGTATTTTTTCAAAAAAAAAACGTGCGCTTGTAAGACTGCTGCGCAAATACGGTGTGACAGAAAGTATTTGAACGACCGCCATTTTATTCTCTAGGGTGTTAGAAAAAAAATGTTTAATGTTTGGGGGTTCTAAGTAATTTTCTAGCAAAAAAAATGTTAACATTTTTTAACTAAACAACAAATCTCAGAAAGAGGCTCGGTCCTTAAGTGGTTAAGGTCAGCCATCATTTCATTCCATTGCTTTCATCACTGTGGCTTTATCACTACATCATTACTTTTAATTGATGATTAGGATTAGACTGTTTTCCTAATTAATGTTGATTGATCGCCCCATTAGAGCGTGTTTATGTCCGGGATTGTAACGCTTTATTAGGGGAAGTATGATGAATTAAGCTTCTGTTGGTCATTTAAAGTAACCGGATACATTGTATTCTACAAACATTCCCATCCATTGTAGCGCTATTCTGCATTTTAAAGCCTTAATTACAAACATAAACCTCAGCACAAGGGACATGACTTAGATTCAGTATGATATGTCCCCTGCGCTGATCCTTCTTAGTTTAGAAGAAATTTTCTCCTTTCCTAAAACGCCGCCCTGCCCCCCGCCGCCCGCCATCATCTTTTCTGAAAGCAGAGACCCTGGAGAATAAAATGGTTTTGCAATTTATGACGCCGCACTATATTTGTGCAACTTTTTTTGTTAAACGCATATTTCCAGGATAAAAATACACTAAAATGTATTTTTAGTGCAAACAAACAGAATAGAATACCCCTTTTTTTTCATTACATACCACTTCCAGACCGGGTCTTTTCTGGCACTTTTTATTTACATGTAACAAACAGTATTTTTTTTTTCCTAGAAAATTTCTTAGAACCCACAAACATATATATATATCTATATATCTATATCTATATCTATATCTATATCTATCTATCTATATCTATCTATCTATCTATCTATCTATCTATCTATCTATCTATCTATCTATCTATCTATCTATCTATCTATCTATCTATCTATCTATCTATCAATCTATCTATCTATCTATCTATCTATCTATACATAAAAAATATACATATATTTTTTTTTAAAAGCAGAATCCAGTAGAGAATAAATCGGTGGGCGTTCAATTTTTTATGTCACGTGGTATTTACGCAACGGTTTTTAAAACACAGTTTTTTTAAAAAAATACACTTTTCTGAATTTTAATTGCAAAAGAAATACATAACACAATCTTTGGAATTTCCTTTCAAATTTGGCTGTTAGTGAACGTAACTAATGCGAATTTATCCGAAGTTACAAATTAAAAATCCGAAATAACGAAGGCCGCATCTAAACACATGGAATGGAAGTAATTAATATTAATTACTAAAAACAATAATAAAATGTTTTTTTATTATTATTATTATTGTTATTTATTGTTATTAATTTGTTCCATTTGTTTAGATGCGGCCTTCGTTATTTCGGATAATTCGTAACTTCGGGTAAATTCGTATTCGCTACGTTCACTAACAGCCAAATTTGATAGGAAATTCCAATACCTATAATTTAAAGCTGTGTGAAGTTGGCACCCCATGTTTGTAAAACCTGAATAAAAATATACCATTCGTTTGTGCCGCGTTTGTGCTGATTTGTGCCGCAAAAATGAGCGTTTGTGCCGGTTCGGTTTCTGAGATATTAAACATTCAATTCAATGCAAGCCCCGCCCACTTTGCACCCCATGTCCCTGAATTTTAAAAACAAACGTGCCATTCGTTTGTGCCGCGTTTGTGCTGGTTTGTGCCGCAAAAATAAACGTTTGTGCCGCTTTGGTTGCGGAGATATTGTGCGTTATAGTTGCTGTAACCCCGCCCATTTTGCACCCCATGTTCCTGAATTTTAAAAACAAACGCGCCATTCGTTTGTGCCGCGTTTGTGCTGGTTTGTGCCACAAAAATAAACGTTTGTGCCGCTTTGGTTGCGGAGATATTGTGCGTTATAGTTGCTGTAACCCAGCCCATTTTGCACCCCATGTTCCTGAATTTTAAAAACAAACGCGCCATTCGTTTGTGCCGCGTTTGTGCTAGTTTGTGCCGCAAAAATAAACGTTTGTGCCGCTTTGGTTGCGGAGATATTGTGCGTTATAGTTGCTGTAACCCCGCCCATTTTGCACCCCATGTTCCTGAATTTTAAAAACAAATGCGCCATTCGTTTGTGCCGCGTTTGTGCTGGTTTGTGCCACAAAAATAAACGTCTGTGCCGCTTTGGTTGCGGAGATATTGTGCGTTATAGTTGCTGTAACCCCGCCCATTTTGCACCCCATGTTCCTGAATTTTAAAAACAAACACGCCATTCGTTTGTGCCACGTTTGTGCTGGTTTGTGCTGCAAAAATAAATGTTTGTGCCGTTTTTGTTGCGGAGATATTGTGCGTTATAGTTGCTGTAACCCCGCCCATTTTGCACCCCATGTTCCTGAATTTTAAAAACAAACGTGCCATTCGTTTGTGCCGCGTTTGTGCTGGTTTGTGCCGCAAAAATAAAAGTTTGTGCCACTTTGGTTGCGGAGATATTGTGCGTTATAGTTGCTGTAACCCCGCCCATTTTGCACCCCATGTTCCTGAATTTAAAAAAAAAACGCGCTATTCGTTTGTGCTGGTTTGTGCCGCAAAAATGAACGTTTGTGCCGATTTGGTTGCGGAGATATTGTGCGTTATAGTTGCTGTAACCCCGCCCATTTTGCACCCCATGTTCCTGAATTTTAAAAACAAACGCGCCATTCGTTTGTGCCGCGTTTGTGCTGGTTTGTGCCGCAAAAATAAATGTTTGTGCCGCTTTGGTTGCGGAGATATTGTGCGTTATAGTTGTTGTAACCCCGCCCATTTTGCACCCCATGTTCCTGAATTTTAAAAACAAATGTGCCATTCGTTTGTGCCGCGTTTGTGCTGGTTTGTGCCACAAAAATAAAACTTTGTGCCGCTTTGGTTGCGGAGATATTGTGCATTATAGTTGCTGTAACCCCGCCCATTTTGCACCCCATGTTCCTGAATTTTAAAAACAAACGCGCCATTCGTTTGTGCTGGTTTGTGCCGCAAAAATAAATGTTTGTGCCACTTTGGTTGCGGAGATATAGTGCGTTATAGTTGCTGCAACCCCGCCCACATTGCACCCCATGTTCCTGAATTTTAAAAACAAACACGCCATTTGTTTGTGCCGGGTTTATGCTGGTTTGTGTCGCAAAAATAAACGTTTGTGCCGCTTTGGTTGCGGAGATATTGTGCGTTATATGTTGTCAAACCACATTGACTTTACACCTTGTTATTAAAGCTTACATACAGAACCTAAACTCAGCTTGGGTTTCCTTAATGTAAAGCTCCTCCCACTGTACTGGCACTGCACTTCATATTGTACCCTGAAAAAGGCACCTCTGCCGGGTTAGCCCCCCCATATCAAAATTTTTGAAAAAATCTTATGCAGTTTGTTAGATCTTTGTTAGATCAGGTTAGATCAACCGTTGTTTGCGTTAGATCTCACACAGAAGAAGCGATATTAACAGTTATTTGCTGGGGGGGCTAACCCGTCATCAGCCCCCCCTATCAAAAAATTGACCAAACAGTTAGCTATTTTGGAAGCAATTTGTTAGATCCGGTATGATCAAGTGTTTTTAACGTTAGATCTCACATAATTAGAGACTGATTAAGTGATTAATGTGGGGGGGGCTGGCCCCCCCTTATCAAATTTTCGGCCCAAAAATCATTCAGGCTAATAGATATTCGTTAGATCCGGTAAGATCAAGTGTTTTTAACGTTAGATCTCACATAATTAGAGACTTATTAAGTGATTAATGAGGGGGGGCTGGCCCCCCCTTATCAAATTTTCCGGCCAAAAATCATTCGGGCTAATAGATATTCGTTAGATCCGGTAAGATCAAGAGGTTTTAACGTAAGATCTCACATCATTTCAGAGATTTCATATTCTTTGCCAATAACAACATCCAAGTTAGTAGTTAATTGTTAGATGAAGTTATTATTGCATTAAACCTAGCATGCACATGGCAGAAATCAGTAATAATCGCAATGTAAGTAGGGATAAAAGCTTGTTGCAGTTTGATCAGTGAGATGTTTTATTTAATCTATGATAAATACATAACAGTTCGTTATTTTATATGAGAAGTTAGGCCCCTGTGGCAGTAGCTTAAAATTAATAAATTTTGGCATCGCTGCTCTAAATTGTGGGCACAACTGGAACAGGCCCAGACTGACCTTCTGCTGCCAGGGGCTCTGTGGTGCTATGACCAACTACCGCCTGTGCTGAAGTCACACCCCAAACCCGGCGCGTTTGTTTTTAAAATTCAGGAACATGGGGTGCAATGTGGGCGGGGTTGCAGCAACTATAACGCACAATATCTCCGCAACCAAAGCGGCACAAACGTTTATTTTTGTGGCACAAACCCGCACAAACGCGGCACAAACGAATGGCACGTTTGTTTTTAAAATTCAGGGACATGGGGTGCAAAGTGGGTGGGGTTGCAGCAACTATAACGCACAATATCTCCGCAACCAAAGCGGCACAAACGTTTATTTTTGCAGCACAAACCAGCACAAACGCGGCACAAACAAATGGTGCGTTTGTTTTTAAAATTCAGGAACATGGGGTGCAATGTGGGCGGGGTTGCAGCAACTATAACGCACTATATCTCCGCAACCAAAGCGGCACAAACATTTATTTTTGCGGCACAAACCAGCACAAACGCGACACAAACTAATGGCACGTTTGTTTTTAAAATTCAGGAACATGGGGTGCAAAATGGGCGGGGTTACAGCAACTATAACGCACAATATCTCCGCAACCAAAGCGGCACAAACATTTATTTTTGCGGCACAAACCAGCACAAACGCGGCACAAACGAATGGCGCGTTTGTTTTTAAAATTCAGGGACATGGGGTGCAAAGTGGGCGGGGCTTGCATTAAATTGAATGTTTAATATCTCAGAAACCGAACCGGCACAAACGCTCATTTTTGCGGCACAAATCAGCACAAACACGGCACAAACGAATGGTATATTTTTATTCAGGTTTTACAAACATGGGGTGCCAACTTCACACAGCTATAATTTAATAGTTAGTAATAGTTAAGTTATTATTAGTTAGTTATTATTTCAGATTTTCACATTTTCAATTTTTCAGATTTCCGAATATTCGAATTTCCGAATTTATCAAATTTCCGAATTTTCAAATTTACAAAATTACGAATATTTGGAAAAGTTCGTTGAACAGGTTTTCGTTAATTTAGGTGTTTCCGAATTAACGAATTTGTCGAAATTCGGAAAAATAAACAAATTCGGAACTAAATGAATTGCACAGAGGAGGTCTGATGCTAGAATTACTGCCCATGATCTGGCATTTGCGCCTATTCCTCTCATGTGTAAGGCGATCGCTGTTTGCATATTAACGAACAATCGCTGTTTGCATATCTGAATTAACGAAAACATGATTAACAAATTTTTCCGAATATTCGTGTAAATTTGAAAATTCGGAAATTCGAAAATTTGGAAATTCGAAAATTTGGAAATTCGAAAATTCGGAAATGCAAAATTCGAAGACCAGAGCAGGGAAGTGGGTTAAATTGCTTCCCTATTTAGGTCCCCATATGTGCCGCCGTTGCTAATTCCTACATTTTCCTTATGCGTCAGGGGTGCAAATTCACTGAGCACCAATCTGCATGCCTACCCCCTAAGCATAAATCCCCCTCCCCCAATACAAATCCACCCCCTGTTGAAATCCCCCCTCTCAGCACAATTTTTTACCCCCATCCCCCCCAGCTCAAATGCCGCCCCCCAAAAAAAAGATTCACCCCTCCTGGCACAAATCCTCTACCTTTAAAATGTCCCCTCTTGGTACACATAAGTGTCCCCCCCCACACTTCAAATCCCTCCCTCCACAAATTCCCCCCCAAATCCCCCCTCCTAGCACAAATCTTCTCCCTCCCAACCCCTCTTTCCAAATTCCCCCCAGATCACCATTCTTAACTCCCCACCCCCAAATTTCCCCTCCCAGAACAATACTTACCCCCTGCTGCCCCCCAAATTCTGCCTTCCAACACAAATTCCCCCCAGATCACCACTTAGCACCCCCCCCTCCCAAATTTCCCCTCCTAAAACAATACTTAACCCTTGCTGCCCCCCAAATGCCCCCTTCCAATACAAATCCCCTTCCCCCCAATCTCCTTCTGTCCCCTCCCACATGACATGATACCACAATGCCCATGGCAGCCGCCCCTCCTGCCCACCCCTTGTTCCCTGGGGGGGCTCTTCATGGTTTTTGCCCATCTGGCCTAAGCCATGCCTGTGAGGCCGCTGTGGAAGCAGCGAATCCTTGTAGTAGTCGCCACTAATCCATCGATCATCACTGTCTTCTGCTGCCCTGCTGCAGAGTAACCACAGGGAGGCGCTCACTCACCACAGGCACCATTCACAGTAAAGTAAAACTTTCTTTCTCCCAATTCTTTAGTTTTTGATCATTTTCAGCATTTTTTTTTTTTTCATGTAGTCAGCAAAAAACTTCAAAGCCGGTACATTTTACATCCGCGATCCGCCGCGCCACGGCGTGGTGAACGGTAAAGTGTTTGCATTGACAAATACAAAGATTGCACCCGACATTAGCAGATGCTCCCACCATAAACGCACTGCAATATAAATAGACGCACACACTCAATTATTTATCATGGAAGGCTTTTGTTGTCACTTTAAATTTTAGCAATTTTTTTTTTTTCCGTTGGCTCTCTCAGATGAGCGTTTTTTTTTTTACTTTTTGTCTGATTTTCTGCCATCTAGTGGCCAGAAAGTAAAATGAATCATGTTTTTTTTTTTTAAATGTTACTTTGTTATTTACGCAAGATTAAATACGCAAACACGGATGTCTGCGTTTAATGCCGCCCGCTGTATTACCTTTATATGATATCTCTTCTAATCCCGGATCTAATCCCAGAGAATAAGCTTTATATTGACATTTAGCTAAAAAAAAATTTTACCGCTCACAGTATAAAATACATCCAGGAAAGTATTCACAGCGCTTCACTTTTTAAACATTTTGTTATGTTATGTTACAGCCTTTTTCCAAAATGGATTAAATTCACATTATTTTCCCACAAAATTCTACAAACAATTCTCCATAAAAAAATTATACGCGCGGTTCATTTCGTTCCGAATCCGAAATAACAACAACAAAAAAATTCGGACAAAATTAGAATTCAAATTGTTTTCGAATAGTTTTCAAATTTCCAAAGAGAATAAAATAGAATAGAAAATAAATGAATAGAATATTCTATCCTATTCCTTTATTTTCTATTCTCTTTGCAAATTGGAAAACTATTTGAAATTGATTTGAAAACTTTTCGAATCGTTCCAAAACGATTAGAAAATGAATAAACTAAACTAATTCCGAAAACGAATGAAAGAAATTTAATTAAACACATTTATCAAAACGAAACTAAACAAATGTTTTCGTTCTGCACATGTCTATTAAAAATAAAAAGGAAATTATCCCATGTAGATAAGTATCACAGGCTCCTCCCATGTACATAAGTATCACAGGCTCCTCCCATGTACATAAGTATCACAGGCTCCTCCCATGTAATAAATATCACAGACTCCTCCCATGTACATAAGTATCACAGGCTCCTCCCATGTACGTAAGTATCACAGGCTCCTCCCATGTACATAAGTATGACAGACTCCTCCCATGTACATAAGTATCACAGGCTCCTCCCATGTAATAAATATCACAGACTCCTCCCATGTACATAAGTATCACAGGCTCCTCCCATGTACGTAAGTATCACAGACTCCTCCCATGTACATAAGTATGACAGGCTCCTCCCATGTACATAAGTATCACAGGCTCCTCCTATGTACATAAGTATGACAGACTCCTCCCATGTACATAAGTATCACAGACTCCTCCCATGTACATAAGTATCACAGACTCCTCCCATGTACGTAAGTATCACAGGCTCCTCCCATGTACATAAGTATCACAGGCTCCTCCCATGTACATAAGTATCACAGGCTCCTCCCATGTACATAAGTATGACAGACTCCTCCCATGTACATAAGTATCACAGACTCCTCCCATGTACATAAGTATCACAGACTCCTCCCATGTACATAAGTATGACAGACTCCTCCCATGTACATAAGTATCACAGACTCCTCCCATGTACGTAAGTATGACAGACTCTTCCTGTGTACATAAGTATGACAGACTCCTCCCATGTACATAAGCATCACAGACTCCTCCCATGTACATAAGTATCACAGCCTCCTCCCATGTACGTAAGTATCACAGGCTCCTCCCATGTACATAAGTATCACAGTCTCCTTCCATGTACGTAAGTATCACAGGCTCCTCCTATGTACATAAGTATCACAGGCTCCTCCCATGTACATAATTATGACAGACTCCTCCCATGTACATAAGTATCACAGACTCCTCCCATGTACATAAGTATCACAGGCTCCTCCCATGTACATAAGTATCACAGACTCCTCCCATGTACGTAGGTATCACAGGCTCCTCCCATGTACATAAGTATCACAGGCTCCTCCCATGTACATAAGTATGACAGACTCCTCCCATGTACATAAGTATCACAGTCTCCTTCCATGTACATAAGTATCACTGGCTCCTCCCATGTACATAAGTATTAAAGGCTCCTCCCATGTACGTAAGTATCACAGGCTCCTCCCATGTACATAAGTATCACAGGCTCCTCCCATGTAGATAAGTATCACAGGCTCCTCCCATGTACATAAGTATTAAAGGCTCCTCCCATGACACTCAGAATTGAGCTCAGGTGCCTCCTGTTTCTACTGATCATCCTTGAGATGTTTCTACAACTTGATTGGAGTCCACCTGTGGTAAATTCAGTTGATTGGACATGATTTGGAAAGGCACACACCTGTCTATAGAAGGTCCCACAGGTAACAGTGCATGTCAGAGCACAAACCAAGCCATGAAGTCCAAGGAATTGTCTGTAGACCTCCGAGACAGGATTGTATGGAGGCACAGATCTGGGGGAAGGGTACAGAAATATTTCTAGGATGGTCCCCGGCTATCTCTATGACCCTGGAAGGCTGGAAGTGACGTCATGACATCAGTTCCGGCACTGGCAGATGTAAACACTTCCAGTTTTTTTCTTTACTGGAAAGCAGAAGTAGTAAAGGTGATATCCAGGGTCCCATTGACCCCAGATGTCTGCATAAAGAGGACCTGTCATCTCTTATTTCTATTACATGAGATCTCCATAAAGAGGACCTGTCATCTCTTATTTCTATTACATGAGATTTCCATAAAGAGGACCTGTCATCTCTTATTTCTATTACATGAGATCTCTCCATAAAGAGGACCTGTCATCTCTTATTTCTATTACATGAGATCTCTCCATAAAGAGGACCTGTCATCTCTTATTTCTATTACATGAGATCTCCATAAAGAGTACCTGTCATCTCTTATTTCTATTACATGAGATCTCTCCATAAAGAGGACCTGTCATCTCTTATTTCTATTACATGAGATCTCCATAAAGAGGACCTGTCATCTCTTATTTCTATTACATGAGATCTCCATAAAGAGGACCTGTCATCTCTTATTTCTATTACATGAGATCACCATAAAGAGGACCTGTCATCTCTTATTTCTATTACATGAGATCTCCATAAAGAGGACCTGTCATCTCTTATTTCTATTACAAGGAATGCTTACAAAATAATAATTGATAAAAAAAGGGACAATGTAAAAAAAACAAAAAACTTTTTTTTTCTTTGAAGCGGCCCGCCCCCACGTGCTCGCACATGCAGAACGCGAACGCATACGTAGGTTGCGCCCGCATAGGTAAGTGGCATTCACACACGCATGTGAGGTATCGCTGCGATCGTTAGATTGAAGGCAATAATTCTAGCACTCCTCTGTAACTCTAAACTGGTAACCTGAAAACATTTTTAAACAGCCTATGGAGATTTAAAAGTACCGAAGTTTGTTGCCATTCCACGAGCGGGTGGGAAGTGGTTAACGTGATTGTAAAGGCAGAAGGTGCATTCTGTGCATTAAGATAAAACGCCTTCTGTGTGCAGCTCCCCGCTCAGCCCCCCTAATACCTGAGCCTTATCTCCATCTGGCGACGTCCACGAGCGTCTCGGCCCATCCTGATTGGCTGAGACACAGTGCCATTGGCTCCCACTGCTATCAATCAAACTCAGTTAGCCATGTAGAAGAGAGAGGGGGCAGGTCTGAATTGTGGTTCCGTGTCTGAATTGATTTTATGGATGGAATTATACAAAAATTTGGGGAAATATAGTGTTTTTTTTTTTTTTATTCATTAAAGTTAATTTTTTTCCCCCAAAAATTGCATTTGAAAAATTTCTGCATAAGTACCGTGTAACATAACAAATTGCAACGATCGCCATTTTATTCCCTAGAGTCTCTGCTAAATATATGTATATATATATATATATATATATATATATATATATATATATATATAATGTTTGGGGGTTCTGAGTAATTTTCTAGCAATAAAATGATGATTTTTACATGTAGGAGAGGAATGTCAGAATTGGCGTGCTATAGAAAAGTTAAAAAAAAATATTTTAGGCCTGAAGATTGCATAAAGCTCCCAAAGCATTAAATATTTTCTGAAAGCAGACACCCTAGAGAATAAAATAGTGGTGCTTCCAAATTTTTATTGCGACCTGTTAAAACCTGTTAGTGCCGCTCCAAGCCCGAGGTGTAATATGCTGCCTGCTGGGACTCAGGGATGGGGGGGCTGGTGTCCTTTCCCTGAAGTGCCGACATACGTGTAAGAAGTATGGGAGAACCCACACCAAGCCCCGTGTGTATGCAAGTGTAGGTAATAGCCTCAGCCAGAGCGCGCTCTAATGGTCACACCCTCCCCCATGCTTTTTTCCCCGCCCACTGGGGCTTAGTCATAGAGGTCTCGGTTAGCAATTGTTCCAGGCTGGGTGAGCAGTGTTCCAGGCTGGGTGAGCGGCGTTCCATGCTGGGTGAGCGGCATCCTGGGCTGGGTGAGCTGCATTCCAGGCTGGGTGAGCAGCGTTCCATGCTGGGTGAGCGGCATCCTGGGCTGGGTGAGCGGCATTCCAGGCTGGGTGAGCGGTGTTCCAGGCTGCGTGAGCGGCATTCCAGGCTGGGTGAGCGGCGTTCCAGGCTGGGTGAGTGGCGTTCCAGGCTGGGTGAGTGGCATCCTGGGCTGGGTGCGTGGCATTCCAGGCTACGTCAGTGGCATTTCGGGCTGGGTGAGCGGCATTCCAGTTTGGGTGAGCCGCGTTCCAAGTTGGGTGAGCGGCGTTCCAGGCTGGGGGAGTGGCGTTCCAGGCTGGATGAGCAGCGTTCCAGGCTGGGTGAGTGGCATTCCAGGCTGGGTGAGCGGCATCCTGGGCTGGGTGAGTGGCGTTCCAGGCTAGGTGAGCAGTGTTCCAGGCTGGGTGAGCAGCGTTCCAGGCTGGGTGAGCACTGGTGGGATCCTGGGCTGGGTGAGTGGCGTTCCAGGCTAGGTGAGCGGCGTTCCAGGCTAGGTGAGTGGCATTCCAGGCTGGGTGAGTGGCGTTCCAGGCTGGGTGAGCGGCATCCTGAGTTGGGTGAGTGGTGGTCCAGGCTGGGTGAGCGGTGTTTCAGGCTGGGTGAGCGGCGTTCCAGGCTGGGTGAGCGGCGTTCAAGGCTGGGTGAGCGGCGTTCAAGGCTGGGTGAGTGGCATCCTGGGCTGGGTGAGTGCCATTCCAGGCTGGGTGAGCGGCATTCCAGGCTGGGTGAGTGGCATCCTGGGCTGGGTGAGTGGCATCCTGGGCTGGGTGAGTGGCATCCTGGGCTGGGTGAGCGGCGTTCCAGGCTAGGTGAGTGGCGTTCCAGGCTAGGTGAGCGGCTTTCCAGGCTGGGTGAGCAACGTTCCAGGCTGGGTGAGTGGCATCCTGGGCTGGGTGAGTGGCATTCCAGGCTGGGTGAGTGCCATCCTGGGCTGGGTGAGTGGCGTTCCAGGCTAGGTGAGTGGCGTTCCAGGCTAGGTGAGCGGCGTTCCAGGCTGGGTGAGCGGCGTTCAAGGCTGGGTGAGTGGCATCCTGGGCTAGGTGAGCGGCGTTCCAGGCTGGGTGAGCGGCGTTCAAGGCTGGGTGAGTGGCATCCTGGGCTGGGTGAGTGGCGTTCCAGGCTAGGTGAGCGGCGTTCCAGGCTAGGTGAGCGGCGTTCCAGGCTGGGTGAGCAACATTCCAGGCTGGGTGAGTGGCATCTTGGGCTGGGTGAGTGGCATTCCAGGCTGGGTGAGCCACGTTCCAAGCTGGGTGAGCGGCATTCCAGGCTGGGTGAGCGGAATTCCAGGCTGGGTGAGCGGCATTCTGGGCTGGGTTTAGTGGCGTTCCTGGCTGGGTGAGCGGCATCCCATACTTCTTCCAAATTTATATGTCACATGACATTAGAGGGGGTAAGTGCTACCGACGGACTGCCCGGGGGGCATACTATTTCCCGCCCCCCCCCCCCAAAAAAATTTCCACCGGCCACCACTGGTGCAGTATAATGTGCGGTGTTGACAGCTGTGTGACTGACCGACCCACGGGGGGGGATGGGTGGCTGTGGGTGCATTGTTTGCCGCCCCTCCCCCCCACACTGGTACCGAGTATATAATTGAGCAAGACAGTTACATGTTCTATTATGTACAGTATAGTGTATTTTACATACAATGAGCCAAAATAAGATGTCACCCCCAACATTCCCATCCCTCAACACCCGACATTCTCGGTTTATGTTCCTTCTCAAGAACTGTTACAAGTTCAACAATCTCTTTTGTAACAAATATTGTACGGACATCGGGAAGCGGTTTTATTATTACAAATAGGGAACCAAACACCGTAATCCACTTTCAAAGCTCAAAGGGAAATAATCTCTTTCTGTATGAAGAGAAGTCTCTTAGCAACAAGTGTCGGGATAAAAAAGATGTTTTATTAGTGCAACTCCATAGTTTACCCTCCAAGCTCAGAGAAATACAAAGTGTCCTCCTATACAAAGCATAAATATATCCATCAAATGCAGGAAATAGGTGCAAAGTCTCATAAATATGGGCAGCCATCAGAAATTTTGGGGCCCCTTAAACAGCTTTAGGCCTGGGCCCCCTCGGGCCTGACCACTTATATCAGAGTTTACCCCTTACATCATGGTCACCTAGAGACCCCCACCTTTCATCATTGTCCCCAGAGTAATCCCCCTTACATCAGGGTCCCAAGAGTCCCCTCTTCTTAAATTAGGCCCCCCAGAATTGCCCCCTTGAATTAGGGTCCCCAGAGTTCACCTCTACTTCAGAGACCCAACTTTCATTGGGCTCCCCAAAGTCTCCTCGTACATTAGGATCCCAAACCCCCCCCCCCCCCCTTTACATCATGGTCCCTAGAGCCCATTCCCTTTCAATAGGGTCCCCAAAGTTAGAAGGGAAGAGCAGAGTGGAGAGGGGTAACAGAATAGTTGAGGTAGTGGAAGGAGGGAGGGAGTATTGTGAAGACCCCATCGCTTACATCAGGATTCGTTCCTTCTCATTGCAGCAGTCGGCTACAGGACGGGCGGAAGCTGAAAGGCTGGGCACTGGGACCGGACACGCATGGAGGAGGAACTTGAATGCTGGGACCTGGGGGAGGGGCAAGCACATGATTGGTTGCTAGGATATGGGTGGTCCTAGCAACCAAGCACTAGCACTGAGAAGAGCAGGGGGCAGCGGTGGATGCTGTCAGCCGCTGTACATTCAGGGACAGCTCTGATTGCTTCACAGCCTGCGGTGTTGCTGAGTGTCGTGGCTTTGGCAGCAGGGACCAGGGCCGGTACAAGGCAGGGGCGGGAGGGGCACTTGCCCTGGGCGGAGTCTTTTGAGGCTGGAGGTGGGGCGCCAAATTGCAAGCTGCACAATTCACTGATCCATCAAATCACTGCTGTTACAGTGCTCAGACTCCGTGGCTTTGCTTTGAGGGGATGACACTCGTCTGAGAGGTGACAGCATCAAGGAAGCTGGCAGTTGTAGCGGGTGCTGTTAAGCCCCCCCATCAGGGAAGCGGTGACAGCGCCAGCGGGCTGCTGCTCACCTGAACTCAGGCAGCAGCGGTGTGACGCGGTAGAGGCGGGCTGTCTGAATGTTTCCCCCGCTCGCCCCCCCCCCCCCTCTTTCTCCTATTGGCAGTGCAGGAGAAGAGAGAGCGGCCAGGGGCTTCCATTTTCAAATGCCCATTCAGCATTCCTGCTGCTGTGGCTTTGATTCTCAGCCACAGCGCCGTTGTTAGTAAAAATATGCAGGCTGATGGAATCCACCCCCTTCAGTGTTTGTGGTTAGTTGATAGGACCACCGGGATCCCAGCAATGAATCAGGTGCTTGCCCCACCCCCAGGCTCGTCTTCAGAGTAAGAGGAGAATGGAACTTTCTCCTGCAAACCTGCCTGATCCCAGTGACACAGCTTCTTCCTGTATGTCCTGTAGCTGCACTGAGAAGAAACTAACCATGATATAAGTAGGATCTCTGAGACCCTGCTCTAAAAGGGATCTCTGGGGACCCTGAGCCAAGGGGGATCTCCGGGGACCCTGAGTTAAGGGGGAGCACTGGGGACCCTGAGCTAAGGGGATCTCCAGGGACCCTGAGTTAAGGGGGAGCACTGGGGACCCTACGCTAGGGGGGATCTCTGGGGACCCTGAGTTAAGGGGGATCTCTGGGGACCCTGAGCTAAAGGGGATCTCTGGGGACCCTGAGCTAAGGGATATCTCTGGGGACCCTGAGCTAAGGGGGGTCTCTGGGGACCCTGAGCTAAGGGGGATCTCTGGGGACCCTGAGCTAAGAGGGATCTCTGGGGACCCTGAGCTAAGAGGGATCTCTGAGGACCCTGAGCTAAGAGGGATCTCTGGGGACCCTGAGCTAAGGGATATCTCTGGGGACCCTGAGTTAAGGGGGACCCTGAGCTAAGGGGGAGCACTGGGGACCCTACGCTAGGGGGGATCTCTGGGGACCTTGAGTTAAAGGGATCTCTGGGGACCCTGAGCTAAGGGATATCTCTGGGGACCCTGAGCTAAGGGGGAGCACTGGGGACCCTACACTAGGGGGGATCTCTGGGGACCCTGAGCTAAGTGGCATCTCTGGGGACCTTGAGCTAAGGGGGATCTCTGGGGACCCTGAGCTAAGAGGAATCTCTGAGGACCCTGAGCTAAGAGGGATCTCTGGGGACCCTGAGCTAAGGGATATCTCTGGGGACCCTGAGTTAAGGGGACCCTAAGCTAAGGGGGAGCACTGGGGACCCTAAGCTAGGGGGGATCTCTGGGGACCCTGAGTTAATGGGGGATCTCTGCAGACCCTGAGCTAAGAGGGATCTCTGAGGACCCTGAGCTAAGGGGGATCTCTGGGGACTCTGAGCTAAGAGGGATCTCTGGGGACTCTGAGCTAAGAGGGATCTCTGGGGACCCTGAGCTAAGAGATATCTCTGGGGACCCTGAGCTAAGGGGGAGCACTGGGGACCCTGAGCTAAGGGGGAGCACTGGGGACCCTGAGCTAAGGGGGAGCACTGGGGATCCTGATCTAAGGGGGAGCACTGGGGACCCTGAGTCAAGGGAGATCTCTGGGGACCTTGAGCTAAGGGGGATCTCTGGGGACCCTGAGCTAAGAGGGATCTCTGGGGACCCTGAGCTAAGGGGGATCTCTGGGGACCCTGAACTAAGGGGGATCACTGGGGAGCCTGAGCTAAGGGGGAGCACTGGGGAGCCTGAGCTAAGGGGGAGCACTGGGGACCCTGAGCTAAGGGGGAGCACTAGGGAGCCTGAGCTAAGGGGGAGCACTGGGGACCCTGAGCTAAGGTGGATCTCTGGGGACCCTGATCTAAAGAGGGGAGAATCTGGTATCCCTGATGTAAGGGGGTAATCTGGGGTCCCTGAGGTAAGAGGGGGAATGTTAGGGACCCTAATGAAAGGAAGAACTCTGATATGAGGGGAACTCTGGGGACCATGATGTAAGGAGAGGACTTTGGGGACCCTAATGAAAGGGGGGGGGAAACTATGATGTAAGGGGGAACACTAGGGACCTTGATGTGAGAGATGACTTGGGGGACTTTGTGAACTCTGATGTAGAGGGGAACTCTGGGGACCCTGCTATAAGGGGGTAGTACTGCTGTACTACCACGACAAAATCATGTGCATTGCACATGGCTGTGGCGCAGAGCCATAGAACTGCATTCATTACGTCCAGTGGAGGCAACACCCATTAAAAGTGATATGCTGTTTAAGTTTTGCTGTGGCATGTATACAGCCATGACCAGGAGTTAGTGTAAAGGTCTGGGGCAGTAAAGCCATGGCTCAACTGCCTGGTTTTACGAACCCCTGGCTGCACCTGGGAATGAAGCCTTACTCCCTTAGAGCCACAAAAGGCCCCTTAGATAAATGGATCTCATAGAGCCCCCACCCTTCCAGCTCCCTTCCCTCTTCAAACCACCACCAAATCAGTCCATAGACTCACACCACATTTTTCATTTCAGTGACACCACACATGCAGGGAAATTTTTTCCTCACAACTAATGCTGGGGAATTTTTTTCCACACCATTGTGAGCCCCATATTTATTTGCAGGATAGAATGTGTACCACTATTAAACTGCATGCATCGCAATTTATCACATCCCACCTGCTATTCCACCTTGAGGCGGGGGGTTGGGGGGGGGCGCCATTTGGCATCTTCGCCCTGGGCACTGGATGACCTTGTCCCGGCACTGGCAGGGACACTGACTGGGTACTTGGGCAGGATGCTTGGGGGGTTGGTTTGGACCCAGCAATAACTGGTTGGTTGGGGACGGGCCCCTCGGGATGCCCAGGCCCCCTACATGTGTATGGGCTGTCCCCCCCCTTGATGGAAGCCCTGTGGGCAGCATTCAAGTGTATCCAAACATACAAGGACAGTACATGTCATGCAAAAGTGGAGTTTTTTTTATTAACTTACCTGTACTGTACATGGGTCATTCTAATTTATTGGTCTTCCTCTATACAAAGGTACAAGAACGCAATAGAAGTATAAGTACAGCTGAAAAGACAACACCACATCCCGATTTATTATGGATCAAAAAAGAGAGAAAATCAATTGGGACTTTAACCACCTGCTTACCGGGCACTTAACCCCCCCCCCCCCCCCCCTCCTGACCAGGCCAATGTTCAGCTTTCATCGCTCTCACACTTTGAAGGACAATTGCGCAGTCATACAACACTGTACACATAGGACATTTTTATCATGTTTTTCCCACAAATAGATCTTTCTTTTGGTGGTATTTAATCACCTCTGCGATTTTTATTTTTTGTTAAAAAATTGAAAAAAAAACATAAAATTTTGCAAACAGGTAATTATTTTTCTTCATTGATGTGTGCTGATGAGGCTGCACTGATAGGCACTGATGGGCGGCACTGATGGGCACTGATAGGCTGCATTGATAGGCACTGATAGGCGGCATTGGTGGGCAGTGAGAGGCAGCAATGGTGGGCAATGAGAGGTGGCACTGAGGGGTGGCACTGACGGGCACTGAGGGGTGGCACTGATGGGCAGCACTGAAGGGCATTGATAGGTGGCACTGAAGGACACTAATAGGTGGCACTGATAGCTGGCACTGATGGGCACTGATAGGTGGCAGTGATGGGCACTGGTAGGTGACAATGATAGGCAGCACTGCTAGGTGGCACTGATGAGGCATTGATTGGCACCACTGGTGGGGATTGATAAGTGACACTCCTGGGCATTGATAGTTGGCACTGATTGGTGGCACTGATTTACACTGGTGGGCACTGATATGCACTGTGTGGGCACTGGCAGGCGGTACTGGTTGGCACAGATGAGGCGTCTGTGCCTCTTCCTCTTCGGGACCGATGTCCCTTACACAGAAGCCAGTGATGGGCTTTTTTTTTTCTCGTGAGGAGAAAATAAAACGATTACCGATCTTCTGTTTACATCACGTGATCAGCTGTCATTGGCTGACAGCTGATCACGTGGTAAGAGGCCGGGATCGGCCCCTTACTCCGATCTGTGATCACTTGAGTCTCATTGACTCGTGATCACAACGCGAAGGGCAGCGTGCAAAGAGGAGGACGTCTATTGACGACCTCCCGGCAATGTAGGTCCACGCTGTAGCTGTCATTCGGCTATAGCGCGGATGGGAACAGGTTAAGGACGGGTTCACACTACAACACGCCGCGGCTCACAACAGGGGGTCCGGTGTGCCTCCATTCACCCTTTCAGTTCAGATTTCAGTCTGAATTTTTGGTTGAATTCAGACCTGAAACTAACCAAAAGATGCTCAGGACTCTCATGCGATTCGCTGCTGAGATGTGTGAACCGGCTCCATAGAGAGCTCCATAGAGAGCCGCTCACAATTTCTTGCTATGTGAATTAGATGGGGGGGGAAACCCTCACCTTCACTTAAAGCGGAAGTTCCATTTTTGGGTGGAACTCCGCTTTAAGGCCTATCCAGCAGTTCAGGGTTCCGCAAAAGACGAGCAGCCAAGGTTAAGCCCAAAGCCTGGGGGGGACCGTGTGTGTTAGAGGCTCAGCCGGAGGGGAGTCTAATCATTGACAGAGGTTAAAGAGAAGCAGTTGCCACCAAGGGAGGAACGCTTCTGTGACTGGAGGCAAGATTGGAAGGGATGAAGTTCTGAAGGAGCACCAGAGCAGACGCTTCACTAGCCGGGGACAGCGAAGTAAGTGGGAAAGCTTCAGTGGAGACTCATCCGGGAATATAGCGGGTAGCCGTGAGTAGACATGTGCAAATTCGTTTTTTTTTACATGAAGCTACATCCGAAATTTCCAAATTTTTCAATTTCCGAAATTTAGAATTTCCGAATTTTCAAATTTCCGAATTTTCTAATTTTCGGAAATTTGGAATTTCGGAAATTCGGAATTCGGAAATTCGAAATTTTGGAAATTTTGGAAATTCGAAATTTCAGAAATTGGACATTTTGGAAATTGGAAAATTTTGGAAATTGGAAAATTCGAAAATTCGAACTCGAAAATTTTGGAAATTTGGAAATTCTAAATTTTGGAAATTTGAAAACTCAAAAATCTGTAAATTTGTTTGTTTGTGAACGTAACGAGTACGAGTTTATTCAAATATACAAATTATCTGAAATAACGAATTCCGTATCTAAATGAATGAAAAGTAACGATCTAATAATAATAAATAACAATAATATTAATAAAACCTTTTTATTATTATTATTTATGATTAATTTGTTCCATTCCATTTGTTTAAATGCAGCATTCGTTATTTCGGATAATTTGTAACTTCAGATACATTTGTATTCATTACATTTACAAGCAGCCAAATTTGAAAGGAAATTCCAATACCTATAATTTAATAGTTAGTTATTATTGGTTGGTTATTATTTCAAATTTTACTGATTTTCTTTTTTTTTTTTTCAGATTTTCAAATTTTTGGATTTTATAATTTTAGAATTTCCGAATTTCAAAAATTTGAAAAATAGAAAATTCAGAAATTCTGAATTAGAAAATTCGGAAATTCGGAAATTTGGAATTTGAAAATTTGAAATTTGGAATTCGAAAATTCAAAATTTGGAAATTCGAAAATTCGGAAATTCGAAAATGCAAAAATTCGGAAATTCGAAAATTCAGAAATTTGAAAATTCGGAAATTCGAAAATAGAAATTCAAAATTCAAAATTCGAAAATTAAAAAATTTGAAAATGTAAAAATTCTGAAATCCGAAAATTCTAAAACCTGAAAATTCGAAATTCGGAAATTCAGAAATTCGAAAATCCAAATTTTCGGATTTCTGAATTTCCAAATTCCGAATTTTCGAATTTCCGAAAAAAGCATAAAAACTAATGAAACGAAAACGAACATATTTTCTTTCTTTTTTTCAGATTTTCTCATTTTTGGATTTTCTCATTTTTGAATTTCCGAATTTCAGAATTCCAAAAATTTGAAGAATAGAAAATTCAGAAATTCGGAATTAGAAAATTTCGTAAGTTCGGAATTAGAAAATTCAGAAATTCTGAAATTTGAAATTCGAAAATTCAAAATTCGGAAATTCGAAAATTTGAAAATTCAGAAATTCGGAAATTTGGAAATTTGGAAATTTAGAAATTTAGAAATTCGGGAATTCGGAAATTTGAAAATTTGAAAATGTGAAAATTCGGAAATCCAAAAAGTCCAAAACCTGAAAATTCGAAATTCGGAAATTCAGAAATTTGAAAATCCGAATTTTCGAATTTACGAAAAAAGCATAAAAACAAATAAGACGAAAACAAACAAATTTTTTGTCAGTGCACATGTCAAGCTGTGAGTAAAACTTGAAGGAGTACGGCGGGTAGCTGTAAGTAAAGCTTGAAGATAAAGGTAAGCGGTTAGCTGTGGGTGAAGCTCGTGGAATCCAGCGGGTGGCTGAGAGTCCAAGAAGTCTTGTGAAAGACGGCGAGCTGAGCTGAAGGATCTACAGGGGGATACTGTGAGTAAAGCTGGAAGACCTACAGTAGGATATGTGTGGGAAGTTGTTGCCATAGGAGACAGCAGTTGCTACAAGATCCAGATTGCTGCATTCAGCTTAAAGGCCCTCGTTCTGTACTGCTGTCTGCCTAATTCTATTTTTGTCTGTGGAGTTTGCCTTATTTGCTATTGCATTTGCCTAAGAGTGTCCTGTGCCCTACCCCTCTCTCCCCAGCGTTCCTGTTAAGAGAAATAAAACACTTTGTTCATTTTTACAAAAAGTGACTGGCGCCCAATCTTTCCACCTTGCACAACACCCACTGTGCCTAGTAACCGGCAACCTGAAGAGGAATGTCAGTTCTCCCTGGCTCTGGGGGTCACCATCAGGCCCTTGGAAGTCGGGAAGACCGCTACATATATAAATCATGTATTTATCTTTGCCATCTGCCAGCAAATGCCTGAGGGATGAATCTTGAGGGATGAATCTAAGTATTTGTTTATAGATAAACCCCTGTATATGTGAATTGCCGTAGGCGAGTGCCTCACACATGATCTGTAGAGTTTGAGGGTGCAAGTGTGTTTTTTGGATCCTTCTGCCCTGTGCACATCCACATCTGACCCATACATCGCTGGATTTTGGGGGGTTATACCGGGATGATATACAGCTGCAGGCATCACCCCAGGACCATTTTTTTTAGAGATAGCAGTCAGCTCTCATGTAAAAGCAATCCTATTGGCTAACTAGCCTCTGGTTTTCTTTTACAAGCAGTGGGAGGGGACGACCCCTCCCCCTCTGGCCACCTTCAACGGCTTTCTCGGGTCCTCACCTCCCACCATGAGACCTACAAGCGACCAGCCGGCGTGTCCAGCAGCTAGTCGGAGAGCCGAACAAAGCCTGGGTTGGCTTTAATTGGCTCTCTGCTATGGTAACCCGGAAGCAATGACCTTACATCACTTCCGATTTACCCGGATGTAAACGGCGCTATTTAAAAAAAAATCAAAAGCATTTGAAAACACCGATCTTGGCGTGACCAAATGCTTTTAAAGGCAGAGGAGGAATGTGGGGTCTTATAGACTGCAGATCTCTCCATAAAGAGTACCTGTCACATGCTTATTGCTGTCACAAGTATGTGTACACAGCCCGTCATGTCCGTTCTCCCGGTGGCTTGTACACAGTCCGTCATGTCCGTTCCTCGGTGGCCTTTACACAGCCCGCCATGTCCGTTCCCCCCCCGGTGGCCTGTACACAGCCCATTATGGTCGTTCCTTGGTGGCCTTTACACACTCTGTCATGTCCCTTCCACTAGTGGCCTGTACACAGCCCATTATGGTCGTTCCTCGGTGGCCTCTACACAGCCCGTCATGTCCGTTCCTCGGTGGCCTCTACACAGCCCGTCATGTCCGTTCCCCCGGTGGCCTGTACACAGCCGATCATGTCCGTTCCCCCCCGTGGCCTGTACACAGCTGATCATGTCCGTTCCCCCCGGTGACCTGTACACAGCCCATCATGTCCGTTCCCCCGGTGGCCTGTACACAGCCCGTCATGTCCATTCCCAAGGTGGCCTGTACACAGCCCGTCATGGCCGTTCTCCCGGTGGCCTGTACACAGCCCGTCATGGCCGTTCTCCCTAGCTTGCAGTAACCTTTTTCCACACCAGCTGCAGAAACATCTCCCTGATCCCCATAACTTTCCTGCTGTCCGGTGCCGAAAGACGGACATTCATTTTTCTTTGCAGGCTTCTATTTTCTTAATTAAGTTTAGACGTGATACCAGCTTCATCGCTGATAATAAGTTGTGTGATATCCATACATCTCTCCCGCTGTCATCTGCCAGTCTGCTCGTAATGCAAAGATTACTGTTAATGAGTTATTTAGTGGAACAATAAACCCAGGGGGACTTTAATGATGCGGGGAAAGGAAAAGTTAGCTGTAGAGCTTAAATGGCTGATTCAGAGCTTTTGACTTTATACTTTCGTCTTGGAAGTTGGCCAACGTCCAGAGTTGCATGGAGATATATTGCTCACCAGATGACAAGGTAAGAGGACTTTGGGGTGTTCTCTTCCATCAATGTGGAGACAGCTTATAGTGAGATAACAGCTCTACACGGATACAATAAATCGAAATGACCCAACTCGGCAGAAATCCTTTATTCCATCGGGAGTGTCGTTAACACAGCGTAGCGGAGTATAGTTATGAACACATCTTGTGATACAGCTCATCAGCAACAGCTAAACAAGAATATATGGTAGAGGTTTGAAGGCTCTGGGATCTCCCTGTATCATGATCCTGGTCTGCAACACTGAATGTACGTGGGCAGGAGTAGTTCCACCCCAGGCACAGATGGCGCTGTTATGGCAACCGCCATGCCGGTGGGATGGAGAATCAGAGGAACTCCATAGGCGTCAGCAGGGAAGCAGCCATCTAATTGGACACTACTGTGCTGGATAACCTCTTCGGCCATCTTTAACACGTGGGCGGTGCTAATAAATACCACTGTCCCACTGCAGTTGGCGCCCATTTGCCAAGTGGTTAGGTCAGGGTGAGAAACATGCTGGTGAGGGAGCGTGTGACTAGCATAAGAGAAAGGTTCCAGTGGTGGAGGGACAAAGTAGGAACTGCATGACTTAGCCATGAGCTAAGAGGTCCTTCTGCCTTTTGGGTGCCTTTGCATCCATACTGCCTTGAGCCTCCTTCTTCATCAGATGCTGCCAGGCTCGGTAAGGCAGGCCATACATGGGTCGAATTTCGAAATCATTTTTTTTTTTGAAAATCTTACATAAGAATTTCCGTCCAAATTTCGCACCATTAGTGGGCTGCAGCAACAGCCAATTTTCGTGTGGCCATCAAATTTGAGTAATCGGGCACGTTGGAAATTTTTTGAAAAACGAACGATTTTCTAATCAATGATGGGAGAATCATGAGAGAAATGTAAAATCGAAAAAGAAATGCGCATGTGCAAGAAATGAAAATTCCCGGAAAGAAAAGAAGATTCCCAGCAACGAAAATTATTTTCTGTAGCAACAGGAGGTGAAATTGAAGGCTTGGTTGGTCTAATTTCGAAATCAATGGTGGCGCCATCAGATCACAAAACACACGAAATTTCGGATTTTCAAAAGAAAATTCTTTTGAAACTAGACCATGTATGGCTAGCCTTAGCCTTCTAAAGTGTCTTCTATAATACTGATACTGTATTCTGCAAGACCTTTTGTAAAGTATTGCTGTGCCCGAATTTGCTGTGTTATACATGTAGCGCTGGTAGATTTATGATCTACCATCTGATAGGTAAATTTAGTGAATTGCTCGTTATAGGAAGTTAGATTTGCCTCTGTTCCAGCTTGGCTGACATTGCGTGTGGTTCCACATTGTGCCAGTGGGTGTCGTTGTCGCCATCGGCGGGTGTTGGAAATGCAACGTGTTAAAGCGTATGAGTGCTCCTCTGTCCCAGAGACAACTCGGTGGAGGTGGTCCTCCGAGTTGCATTCTGGGAGAGGGTATTTGTGGGACAGACGCCATGTTTAGGGGTTTGTTTTCAGCCACCTGCTGGCCCTCCTGGTCGACAGATATGTGTTAGAGTACCACCTCCTGGTCCTCCGTTCCGGAGGCCCGCGTCGCTGCGGCGCGTGGGTGGGCCCAGAAGCCTGTCTGGGGCCTACCACAGCAGCCGAGGAATGGTCTTGAGCTGTCTATCCAGAGTGAAGAAGCTGGATAACCGAGAAGATCCCAGGGGAGGACCCGTCATGGAGAGTGCTGGTCTGGAGAGGGGCCTGGTGACTCGGTTGGAGGACGTATCCTGAAGTAGTCTTATTGCATGGTACTGCCGGGTTGGCTTAGAGGTCCAAGTACTGTGTCTGACATTCATCGCGAACCAATACATCCTGTGGCAGAGGATCGTACAGGTTTATTTCAAGCAAGTCTGTGGCAGAGACTTTTGTTCGTGCTGCGTACTGGCTGCTAGACAAGTGAGAGAGGCCTATCCAGGGGAGCAAAGATCGTGTCCCACAAAAGGGGATTGCATTCAATTACAGTATTCAACTTTAAAGGATGTTCTAAAGAAACCTAAAGAAAGGTATTTGAGCTTCCCTGCAGTTTTCCTCCTGCCTCTTTCCTGCTACTTCCTTCATTACTTGGTTCAATAAAGCATTGAAAACGTACTCAAGTGTTGGTGCTTATATCGTCCAGAGATAAACTCAACGGAACCCTAGACCCGGTGCCGGTGAAACAGAGGTATCGAGAGTGAAGGTAACAGCCCGCTTAAACCAGCAGCTCCACCGAGAGTTAGTGCTACATACAGGTGTAGCACCCTCTAGTGTTCTACTAGTGTTAGTGTAGGTAAATTTAGGCTTGTGACCCATGGTACATTATGTGAGTCTGTAATTGGGTCGGGTTACTGAGGGTCAGGCTGGACGGATCTACAGATCCAGATCTCTGGTATCTCCCCCTGGATCTAGAAGCTTGTAGAAGCTTCTGGAAGTTAGTGAGCAGGGGCCAGGTGGTTCTGATCTGCATACTTGAAGAAACTTGGCCAATCCCCAGGCATAATGTCCTGGCAGGGTAGCTAGGTCAGCCCTTAAAGTGATTATAAGGGTTCGTTTTTTTCTTTTTTAAATAACAAACATGTCATACTTACCTCCACTGTGTAGCTCGTTTTGCACAGAGTGGACCCGAACCTCCTCTTCTGAGGTCCCCCGGGGGCTCTCGCGGCTCCTCACCACATCAGATAACCCCCTAGGAGAAGCTCTCTCCTTGTATTTGATTGACAGCAGCGGGAGACAATGGCTGAGTTGCTATCAATCTATCCATTCAAGAGCTGAGAACCCAGGGCAGAGAGAGAGAGAGATAGAGCGTCCCCGCCGGGTCAAGTTCCAGGGCTCAGGTAAGTAAAATGGGGGGGCTGGGGAGCGGTCACTGCCAGGTGTTTTTTCACCTTATTTCATAGGATGCACAAATGTTTACAACCCCTTTAAATATGGTGGAGCTATGTCAGCAGTTGAATTGATGGAAGATGAGTGCTAAGGAGGCTGATGGTGGCCTAGGAGGGGTCCCTTAGGTGTAGGAGGGGGGTTGCTTTGCCTCCAGGCTGAGCTCAGGCTGGCTGGGAAGAATCCTTTCAGCATCCGGTTTAAGAAGGAATCTTGCCTAAGGGAAGCAGGGAGGACAGAGTGAGTACATCAGTACACCCTGGGGTTCACAGGGGGAGAGACTGCCAGATGTAGCAAGCTTTCAAAGGACAGCGATGTGCTTAACCCTTTATCCCTTGTCCTGGGAGATCTTCAGAGCAGCCAGGTGGGCTGTAGACAACCAGCCAAGAGGTCTGGTAGTATCTGTAGGCAGTGGAGCTGGGAGCAGTTCTACAGAGGAGAGGAGATACTCCTGTGTGCGGTTTTTCAACATTTTGTGCTATTTTCCAAAGGGGAGATTCTAGTCCACAAGGGACTATTGCTAACTGATCCTTGAAGACTTATTGTGTCCAGGAGGGAGAACAGTCCAGGATCTTGTCTCTATACAGAGGGAGGAAGTTGTCTTCACCTGTTGCTTCAGTCAAGTTGAGCATCCCATAACCCCATCCAAGTTCTTATCCCTAATAAAAACAGCAAAAATAAGCCCAGGGACCAGTGACGGCCCATGCATTAAGGGCGCACGGGCGCCGCCCCCTCTCTCCTGCCACCCCCTCTAGCACCAATAGATAGAATCTATCTATGGCTGCCGCTGCCACCCCTTATTCAGGCACTCTGACCCTTTTCGGGCGACGGGCGCATGAATTACAGCGACGGGGGGTGGTTTTGAAGCACCTGATTAGAGCCATAGGCTCTAATAGGTGTCAAAAAAGGTGCCCTGTGAGCGCTATGCTGGGCCACTCAGCTGTGTTAGAAAAGCGAATGAATATTCGCTTTCCTAACTCTAAACTGCCTCTCTGCTAATCAGGTGCTCTGGTCTGCTACCCGTTACCTGATTGGCTGAAACGACAAGCGCTGTGACTAGACGCCAGCTGTCCAATCATAGCAGAGGATGGGAAGAGAGGACAGGGAGAAGACATCGAGGAGCTGTCCGACCGCTACAGGTAAGTGCAGATGGGGGGCCATCGGGGGGCACACTGGCAGCATTTGATATAGCACAGTGGCTGCGTTTGATGGGGCACAGTGGCATCAATTGATGGGCACAGTGGGAGCAATTAATGGGCAGAGTGGCGGCAATTGATGGGCACAGTCTGTCTATAAAATCCAGAGTGGTATTACCGTGCCGTTCAGCACTAGGTTTTCCTTTTTTTGTCTTTTATTGGATCAGACAGACCAGGAGTTTATACTCACAGTGCCAATCCCTGCCTCATTACACATATGTGATATCGCTGCGATCGTCAGAAGCAGGAGAATTAATTTTGGATTGTTCCTTGGTGGTAGGTTATGATAGTAACAAGAAATATACTAAATACGTGAGCTATGACTTAAGCCTCGTACACACGATCGGATTTTCCGCAGACAAAACCTCAAACTTTTGTCTGAAGGCGTGTGCCTGGATTTTGTCTTGCCTACAAACGGCAAGGAATTGTCGGCCAACAAATATGAACGTAGTGACCTCCTACGTGTTTTTTCAGCTCTTTAGCACCACCCTTTAGGCTCCTTCTGCTAATTTGTTTGTGTTAGTAGAAGTTTGGTGAGTGTTGATTCGCGCTTTTAAGTTTGCGCTTTTCAGTTCATTTCTGAACAGCCGTTCGTCAACCAGCCATGTTGAGGAATTGGAGGAGATAACATGTTATTTATTATTGGCCTTGGAGTTATTGCTTTGACCCAAGTCCAGTCCAGGAACAGGAGGAGGAGGATTTCTTGGACCAAGAATTGGTTGCTTTATTAATGGTGACCAATTATGTCATATGCCTTTGTTGCGGGAGCTCCAGGAGAATAATCCGGATGATTTTTCGGAATTATCTCCGGATGACGGACCCCTGCTTTCACCAACTCTTGGCATTGCTGACCCCCTATATTAAGAAGCAGGACACATGCATGAGGCTTTTATTTTATTTTTTGGTTGAATAATAATGATTTGATTTGTTATATTTTCTATATTTTTGGATGCATAGAATGCACTTTTTGGTTAAGTTCTATTGGCAGATATCATGTCTAATTTTATTTGTTTTTCCTTTTTTAATGCACAATAAAAAATTTGTGTAGAATAATACTTGGCTATTTGTTTTCAAATGACAGTTTGAAAATTCGTTTGCCATAACTCCATCAGTATCACCAGCAAAGCAGCTTCATTATTATCCCATTAAAGAAGAAGAGAATTGTGCGCTGCATTTCCAGATTTCATCATTTGCTGCGTCACGAATGTTAATTACGAACGCTAGTCTACAAGACCGACCGCTTCCGGCTCGTCCTTGCTTCCGAGCATGCGTGTTTGTACTTTGGACTTTTGTCCGACGGGCTTGTGAGCACACGCTCGGAAAATCCGACAACAGACATTTGTCCGCCGAAAATTTTAAAACTTGCCATCCAACATTTGTCCGCGAAAAAATAGACTACAAATGTCCGATGGACAAAAGGTTGGATTTTCCGCCAACAGCCTGTCATCACACATTTGCCGCCGGAAAATCGTGTGTACGAGGCTTAATTGCTAAGGAAGCGTGAAACGAAGGTGATGCTCTTCCCCGCTATTGGTGTCTTTGGATATGTTTTTATAGACTTGCTGAAATAAGAGGTGATTTTACTGGACGTGCGGCCAACCAGAATTCTTTTTGCTCACAGCAAGAAATATACAGTTAAATTTAAAAAACAAATTTTTTTTTTTTTTTCTATTCTGGGCCAGTTTTCTTCCTTTGATTAATAAAACAATAAAATCAGGAGATATCCATTACCATTTACCACCAAATGAAAGCCCAAGTTGTCCTGAAAAAATGGCGGTACAATCCGCCTGGATGCACAAAGTAGTTGTGATGATTTGTCCGGTTTTACTAACACGTGTCAAAGCTGCCAAATTTTTCTTAGGCATTAAGATTTGTTTTACCCTTAGGGGTGAAGAGGGTTAATTAGATAAGCAAGTCACCCTTTGAAGAATGTTACCATGAACAATAAATACTTACCGCCCCTTTTGTTGTTCCATTATCTTCCATTCATTGTTTATGGCCAAATCGCATTCCTACACAAAGACATCAACATTGAACTTGTCCCCCCTTCATCTTTACGATTTCTTTCAAGTCTGACCAGACCACCTGTACCTTACAACCCTTTGAAAGTTTGCAAATCACCTCTTTTTTAAGTGATTTATTAGATTGACCCTCAAGTGCCAAAGTGTTCCTATATAAAATGAACATAGCAAAGAGTCATTATTCTCGCTTTTGATATGTAAAATATAACCGGTCTGGTCAGACCCTAATACTGTGTGCGTGTGTATGATAAGAATGTATGTATGATATACACTGTATACTGCATATATATATACAGTGGGGACAGAAAGTATTCAGACCCCCTTAATTATTTTACACTTTGTTATATTGCAGCCATTTGCTAAAATCATTTAAGTTCATTTTTTTATCATTAATGTACACACAGCACCCCATATTGTACACACAGCACCCCATATTGTACACACAGCACCCCATATTGTACACACAGCACCCCATATTGTACACACAGCACCCCATATTGTACACACAACACCCCATATTGTACACACAGCACCCCATATTGTACACACAGCACCCCATATTATACACACAGCACCCCATATTGTACACACAACACCCCATATTGTACACACAGCACCCCATATTGTACACACAGCACCCCATATTATACACACAGCACCCCATATTGTACACACAACACCCCATATTGTACACACAGCCCCCCATATTGTACACACAGCACCCCATATTGTACACACAGCACCCCATATTGCACACACAGCACCCCATATTGACAGAAAAACACAGAATTGTTGACATTTTTGCAGATTTATTAAAAAAGAAAAACTGAAATATCACACGGTCCTAAGTATTCAGACCCTTTGCTTAGTATTTAGTAGACGCCCCCTTTTGATCTAATACAGCCATGAGTCTTTTTGGGAAAGATGCAACAAGTTTTTCACACCTGGATTTGGGGATCCTCTGCCATTCCTCTCAGGGCTCTGGCTGGGCCATTCAAGAACAGTCACAGAGTTGTTGTGAAGCCGCTCCTTCGTTATTTTAGCTGTGTGCTTAGGGTCATTGTCTTGTTGGAAGGTAAACCTTCGGCCCAGTCTGAGCACTCTGGAGAAGGTTTTCGTCCAGGATATCCCTGTACTTGGCCGCATTCATCTTTCCCTCGATTGTAACCAGTCATCCTGTCCCTGCAGCTGAAAAACACCCCCACAGCATGATGCTGCCACCACCATGCTTCACTGTTGGGACTGTATTGGACAGGTGATGAGCAGTGCCTGGTTTTATCCACACATACCGCTTAGAATTAAGACCAAAAAGTTCTATCTTGGTCTCATCAGACCAGAGAATCTTATTTATCACCATCTTGGAGTCCTTCAGGTGTTTTTTTAGCAAACTCCATGCGGGCTTTCATGTGTCTTGCACTGTGGAGAGGCTTCCGTCGGGCCACTCTGCCCAAAAGCCCCGACTGGTGGAGGGCTGCAGTGATGGTTGACTTTCTACAACTTTCTCCCATCTCCCGACTGCATCTCTGGAGCTCAGCCACAGTGATCTTTGGATTCTTCTTTACCTCTCTCACCAAGGCTCTTCTCCCCCAATAGCTCAGTTTGGCCGGACGGCCAGCTCTAGGAAGGGTTCTGGTCACCCCAAACGTCTTCCATTTAAGGATTATGGAGGCCACTGTGATCTTAGGAACCTTAAGTGCAGCAGAAACCTTGGACTTGTAACCTTGGCCAGACCTGTGCCTTGCCACAATTCTGTCTCTGAGCTCTTCAGGCAGTTCCTTTGACCTCATGATTCTCATTTGCTCTGACATGCACTGTGAGCTGTAAGGTCTTATATAGACAGGTGTGTGGCTTTCCTAATCAAGTCCAATCAGTATAATCAAATACAGCTGGACTCAAATGAAGGTGTAGAACCATCTCAAGGATGATCAGAAGAAATGAACAGCACCTGAGTTAAATATATAAAAAAACACAATTCTGTGTTTTTCTGTCAATATGGGGTGCTGTGTGTACATTAATGAGGAAAAAAAATGACCTTAAATGTGTATATATATATATATATATATATATATATATATATATATATACATTATCTCACAAAAGTGCGTACACCCCTCACATTTATGTAAATATTTTATTCGATCTTTTCATGTGACAACACTGAAGAAATTACACTTTGCTACAATGTAAAGTAGTGAGTGTACAGTTTGTATAACAGTGTAAATTTGCTGTCCCCTCAAAATAACTCAACACACAGCCATTAATGTCTAAACCGATGGCAACAAAAGTCAGTACACTCATAAGTGAAAATGTCCAAATTGGGCCCAATTAGCCATTTTCCCCTCCTCGTTGTCATGTGACTCGTTAGTGTTACAAGGTCCCAGGTGTGAATGGGGAGCAGGTGTGTTAAATTTGGTGTTATCGCTCTCACTCTCTCATACTGGTCACTGGAAGTTCAACAGAATTTCAACAGAGCCAACTTTCCTAAACTACGAACCTTACTAGAAGGCATAAATTGGGATAAAATCTTATGAGCAAAGAACTCGGAGGAGAGATGGTGTTTGCTTTAAGAGCATATTAAATAAATTTAAAAGAGCGAACAAAAGTCCTGGATGGCTTAACTCCAATGTAAAAATGCAAATAAAAGCAAAGGCTTTCAAAAAATACAAGGCTGAGGGATCATCAGCGAAGGTGGCGAAGGTATTGAATTTATTCTTCTCCTCAGTCTTCACGAGTGAATCGGGGGGCTTCAGTAACCAAAACTGCAGTGTTTATCCTCATGACACAACACAGGAAGCACCTCCATGGTTAATATAGGACAGAATTAAAATTAGACTTGGGAAACTTAACATTAATAAATCACCGGGACCAGATGGATTGCACTTAGGGTACTTAGGGAACTCAGTCAAGTAATTGCCAAACCATTGTTCCTAATTTTTACTGACAGTCTACTGACTGGAATGGTGCCAGCTGATTGGAGAAAAGCCAATGTAGCACCAATATTTAAAAAGAGCCCAAAATACAGCCCTAAGAATTACAGACCAGTTAGCCTAACATCAATAGTATGTAAACTCTTGGAGGGGATGATAAGGGACTATATACAAGATTTTAGTAATGAGAACGGTATCATTAGCAGTAATCAGCATGGATTCATGAAGAATCATTCTTGCCAAACCAATCTACTAACCTTCTATGAGGAGGTGAGTTGCCATCTAGATAAAGGAAGGCCCGTAGATTTGACACAGTTCCCCATAAACGTTTACTGTACAAAATAAGGTCCATTGGCATGGACCATAGAGTGAGTACATGGATTGAAAACTGGCGAGTACTTGGAATGGTCAGGGGTGGGTAGTGGGGTTCCCCAGGGTTCTGTGCTGGGACCAATCCTATTTGATTTGTTCATAAATGACCTGGAGGATGGGATAAACAGTTCAATCTCTGTATTTGCAGACGATACTAAGCTAAGCAGGGCAATAACTTCTCCGCAGGATGTGGAAACCTTGCAAAAAGATCTGAACAAATGAATGGGGTGGGCAACTACATGACAAATGAGGTTCAATGTAGAAAAATGTAAAATAATGCATTTGGGTGGCAAAAATATGAATGCAATCTATAGACTGGGGGGAGAACCTCTGGGGGAATCTAGGATGGAAAAGGACCTGGGGGTCCTAGTAGATGATAGGCTCAGCAATGACATGCAATGCCAAGCTTCTGCTAACAAAGCAAACAGAATATTGGCATTAAAAAGGGGATTAACTCCAGAGATAAAACGATAATTCTCCCGCTCTACAAGACTCTGGTCCGGCCGCACCTGGAGTATGCTGTCCAGTTCTGGGCACCAGTCCTCAGGAAGGATGTACTGGAAATGGAGTGAGTACAAAGAAGGGCAACAAAGCTAATAAAGGGTCTGGAGGATATTAGTTATGAGGAAAGGTTGTGAGCTCTGAACTTATTCTATCTGGAGAAGAGACACTTGAGAGGGGATATGATTTCAATTTATAAATACCGGACTGGTGACCCCACAACAGGGAGAAAACTTTTTTGCTGAAGGGAGTTTAACAAGACTTGTGGCAAGTCATTAAAATTAGAAGAAAAGAGGTTTAACCTTAAACTATGTAGAGGGTTCTTTACTGTAAGAGCTGCAAGGATGTGGAATTCCCTTCCACAGGCGGTGGTCTCAGTGGGGGGCATCGATAGCTTCAAGAAACTATTAAATAATCACCTGTATGACCACAACATACAGGGATATACAATGTAATACTGACATGTAATCACACACATAGGTTGGACTTGATAGACTTGTGTCTTTTTTCAACCTCACCTACTATGTAACTATGTAACATGGCACCTCATGGCAAAGAACTTTCTGAGGATCTAAAAGAAAGAATTATTCCTCTACATAAAGATGGCCTAGGCCAGTGATGGCAAACCTTGGCACCCCAGATGTTTTGGAACTACATTTCCCATGATGCTCCACTACACTGCAGAGTGCACGAGCATCATGGGAAATGTAGTTCTAAAACATCTGGGGTGCCAAGGTTTGCCATCACTGGCCTAGGCTATAAGAAGATTGCCAAGACCCTGAAACTGAGCTGCAGCACGGTGGCCAAGACCATACAGCGGTATAACAGGACAGGTTCCACTCAGAACAGGCCTCGCCATGGTCCACCAAAGAAGATGAGGTCACGTGCTCAGCGTCATATCCAGAGGTTGTCTTTGGGAAATAGACGTATGAGTGCTGCCAGCATTGCTGCAGAGGTTGAAGGGGTGGGGGGTCAGCCTGTCAGTGCTCAGACCATACGCTGCACACTGCATCAAATTAATCAAGCATGGTGGTGGGAGTGTCATGGTCTGGGGCTGCATGAGTGCATTGAGGGAACCATGAATGCCAACATGTACTGTGACATACTGAAGCAGAGCATGATCCCCTCCCTTCAGAGACTGGGCCGCAGGGCAGTATTCCAACATGATAACCACCCCAAACACACCTCCAAGACGACCACTGCCTTGTAAGGGTAAAGATGATGGACTGGCCAAGCATGTCTCCAGACCTAAACCCTATTGATCATCTGTGGGACATCCTCAAACGGAAGGTGGAGGAGCGCAAGGTCTCTAACATCCACCAGCTCTGTGATGTCATCATGGAGGAGGGGAAGAGGACTCCAGTGGTAACCTGTGAAGCTCTGGTGACCTCCATGCCCAAGAGGGTTAAGGCAGTGCTGGAAAATAATGGTGGCCACACAAAATATTGACACTTTGGGCCCAATTTGGACATTTTCACTTAGGGGTGTACTGACTTTTGCTGCCAGCGGTTTAGACATTAATGGCTGTGTGTTGAGTTATTTTGAGGGGACAGCAAATTTACACTGTTATACAAGCTGTACACTCACTACTTTACATTGTAGACAAGTGTCATTTCTTCAGTGTTGTCACATGAAAAGATAGAATAAAATAAATACAACAATGTTAAGGGTGTACTTTTGTGAGATATTATATATATATATATATATATAATTACACCTACAATACACTACATGGGGACTATAAGACGAGGAGGAAGTCTCTCTGATACATTTCTCTACACACGTTACATTGTAGCAGTTTTGTCTCCTCTGTACTGGTATATATGGTACATGCTGGAATCCTCCATTCATTGGACATGTGTATAGCTCCTGATACAATGACAGGAGAACGTGACTTATATGTGAGCGATTGCAGGAATGATTCACAATGATCACACCTACACAGGAATGTATTCATTTATACCAATCTGTCAATTATGTGATAGGAATCTTACAGGAGGGAGAACATTGTACTCCTTCTACACCACATAGACCTGATTCTCCTCTATGGTGTTGTATTAAGGGAATAAACTTGCACACAATAATTATTATTACACTGGATTTATATAGCGCCAACAATTTGCTCAGTGCTTTACAAAATGCAGGAAAACAGTACAGCCACAATACCATTCACTGAGAGGGTGGAGAGGGCCTTGCTCGTCAGAGCTTGCAATCTAAAAGGAAGGGGCAAATAATGCAAAAGGTAATAACTGTATGGGGGTAGGGGGGTGGGTCGATAGATAAAGTAAAAGTACAGTTTATTAATTACCCTTATGCCGTGTACACACGAGCGGACTTTACGGCAGACTTTGTCTGGCGCACTTTGTCCGACGTACTTTCCAACGGACTTTCTGAATGAACGGACTTGCCTACACACAATCAACCAAAGTCCGACGGATTCGTACGTGATGACGTACACCGGACTAAAACAAGGAAGTTCATAGCCAGTAGCCAATAGATGCCCTAGCGTCGGTTTTTGTCCCTCGGACTAGCATACAGACGAGCGGACTTTTCGACCGGACTCGAGTCCGTCGGATAGATTTGAAACATGTTTCATTTCTAGGTCCGTCAAACTTTTGAGAAAACAAAGTCCGCTGGCGCCCACACATGATTGAATTGTCCGACGGACTCCGGTTCGCCGGACCAAGTATGCCATAAAGTCCGGTCGTGTGTACGCGGCATAAGAAATACCTCCCCTTCTCCCAATTCTTCCCAGAATCCAGTGCTGGGCATAAGCGGCCAATCGCCAGACCCAAACACTGTCATGTGGGGAAAAGGAACAAAAAAAAAATTAACCAACTATGTTCTGTTTGAAATGCTGGTTTATGCATTGACAAACCTCATTAGACCGAATCTGTTCAGACAGTCTGGTCACCGGCTGACTTGGCATCATCCACAGGCAGCTTTACTCTTTAATAAGACTGTCAGAGAGGTTACCTGGTTGGGCGCCGGTGCGCGCCGGGGCGCATTGGTGCGCGCGTTCCTGTGCGTGCTGGGGCGCGTGCTCCTGGGGGCACTGGCGTGTCTAGTCCGGCTGGCCATGGTGTGCAGGGTGGCGCCTGGGAGTGCGCGCGTATGCGCGTACGCGTTAGCGCGCGTCCGCCTATGGGCGTTGCTGCACGTATGCCTTGTGGTGCTGGTGTGCGCGCCGGTGTCCGGGGGCGGGCTCGGGCGCGTGCAGGTGCACAGGCGTCTGTGCGTATCGGCGCGCGCACGAGCATGGCGTTTGGCGCCAATCAGCCTATTTAGGTTTGCTTCAATCTCTGGTCGGTGCTGCCTGATCAACAGCTCTTGTGCCAAGTTCCGTGATCCTCTCTGTGTTCCTGTATCTCCGAAGTTCTGATCTGTTTCGACCCGGCTTGCCTTTTGGACCTCCTTGACTGCTGCCTGAACCTGACCCCGGCTTGTTTGACCCCGCTTTTGCCTACTCCTTTTGTACTTCTGCTGCCAGCCTGTTGCCGACCTCTGCCTGTGTGTGACCAGCCTATAGCTCCTGCTCAGCATCAGTTCCAGTGTTCCTGAGTACTACCTGCTGCTTGGAAGACCACCTCTCTTCCGGATCCATACACCAGGCCCTCATACCACTCTGCACTCGTGGGCCTCCTGTCTGCTCTATCAGGGGCCCCGAGTCGGATACGTAAGGGAGCCTACCCTCTGCCCAAGCGTACTCACCGGTCTGGTAAGTGAGAGACCTGACAAAGACACAGAAGTTGAATGCAACTTAATTAACCTTCAGATAAGTGCAGAACAGAGGATGCTTTTGCAGCCTTTTGAAGACATTGACTTTCTAGACTTTGTTTCTGGCAGGACTAACACTTTACTAAGGAAGCACAGAGGAAACTGTGAGAGTCTAACTAAAAGTGTCCCAGGCAGCAGAGTACAGGAAACAGGGCAAGGGCAGGATAACAGCTAGCAATGTCTGGCAGCAAGCAAAACACTTGGCTCTAGTAGGGGGTGACTTAAATACCCTCCCAGCAGCCAGCATCAGGTGGAAACTGATTACTGGGTTCTGCTGGCTGCTGGGAGACACCAGAACTACAACCTTCTGCTCTGGGAAGCAAAGTGACACTAGTAGGTGTTCCAGGTCCTGACAGCACCGCCCTCTGCATCATCAGAGAACCAACTACCACCAGGAGAAGACCAAAGAGGAAAGGGACTGAATGTATCACATGCCTGGAGACATCTGAAAAAAACAAGATATAAACTAAAAATAAAGAAAGACATATGTCCAGGGGGCCGTATGGCCGGTAATTTGGCATGCAAGGGCTGAGCCTATAGTTGGGCTTTAAATGACCTCTGTATTCCATCCTGAGCCTGTTAATGTAGTCCCTGGAGACCCCTTGATGCTTCTGTAGATCCATCTTTTCTATAACTGCCTGTCTTTTGCCGGTTATTCCTGGAAAGTTGTGCCATGAGTGCCGGAGATTTAGCTGCACAAATAACGGTGATTATCAATAGCGGGTTGATTATTGCAGCCTCCGGCTTAGTGAATTATGAAAGCTGGAAGTGGCAATCTTCGCCCAAATCCAATCACCGGGGGGAGTGATTGGATGGGATTTATAAGCCGTCTTCTGTTATCTGACAATAGTTTTGCTTATTACAATGGATATTGATCTTTTCCTGCAGAACCATTTTCATCTGCAGAAAATTGCCGCTTCCAGATCAATCAGCAATATCTAATAATGACCGGTGGCTTTTTATCTTAAGAGATTTGGAATTTTACAAAAATGGACTTTGTAGGCACATAGGTTTAGTATAAAAATACGAAAAACTTTTTATGCAATGGAATAAAGTTAAAAAAATTGGGTGGCTTTTTATCTTAAGAGATTTGGAATCTTACAAAATGGACTTTGTAGGCACATAGGTTTAGTATAAAAATACGAAAAACTTTTTACGCAATGTAATAAAGTTTAAAAAATTGTTGTATAACACATAAAAAGAAAACACGTCATAACAAATGATATATGACATAAAATAATTTGACCCTGGGGACTCAAATATCACTTCAATTGTAGTTGTAAAGGAAACAAATCATAATATTATAATATATAACCGGTAGCACCAATCAAAGTAGGTAGAATGCGTAGACTGATTGAGTCCGAACAGGGGTCACGAGAAGATTATTCGCTTGACATGTTGCGCGCCTAGCAGCGCTTCTTCAGGAGCTAAGAATCTAGCAAATACATAAAAAACATACAATAAGAATACAAATAGATACATGTAGAGAATATCAAATATATCATTCAACATATAAAACAAAATATAAATGAAAGGCTACAATCATTCAAATGGTATCCATCTTTTTATCTTAGATGGCAGTCAAGTCTATAATCAGAGACTTACCTGCCAAGTCCATGCTCATAGGTTTATTTTTCCCTGATATTCACTGGTAGAGTACATCTGCAAAGTAGGAAGAAGACAAGTGCGATTAGTTTCGTACGAATCAGAAATTCGTACGAATTTCCGAAAATTCGTACATTCGTAAGGATCCGAAATACGAATTTTTATGCATACGAATTTTGTACGAAATACGAAATTTCGTTTACGAACTTCGGATAAATTTATCATAACGAACTTTCGTTATTGTTACGAAAAGTTAATGAAACTAAAAGTTAAAAAACCCAGGAAGTCAGCACAGCACAGGGATGGTGGGAGCCCCTCATAATGATAAATTTATCATAACGAACTTTCGTTATTGTTACGGAAATTTTACGAACCTCACGAAAATTCGTATTTCGTACGAATCCGAATTGAATTTCAGACACAAATTACGAATTACGAATTAATTTTACTACGAAACGGAACGAAACAAATTTATTGACGGTGCACATGTCTAGTAGGAAGCAGAGCCTGCATATGAAATGTACTAAAATAGCTGCCGCCCCGCCAGTTTTTCCATGTTTAAGTTATAGTAATACAATTTGTTACTTTAAATTGATGCAGCTTTAACCTTTTCACTGCCGGGATCATTTTTATGACTTTTGCGCACGTTAAAAAAATAATTTTAGGCCTGAAGATTAATTAACCCCCCCCAAACATTTTATGTTTTCTGAAAGCACACACTCTAGAGTGGGGGTTCCCCTAGGCCACTGACCTGCATTGTGGCCTGTTTGCAGCTGGGCCGCGAAGGCTACACTGTCGGAGGTGTGGCCAGCGAGAAGAGAGATGACATAATCTCTCACCGTCCTCCCCGCATCACCACTGTTCCTTCGTTACTCTAAGGTAGGACAGAATCCAACAACTACACATGTGCTGGTTTCCCCGCTCGGACACCGTAGTTACAGGGAGCGGCTGCAAGAAGAGGGTGTAAGTCTTTCACTGCAGGGAAAAAAACCCTTAAAATGTACCTTTAAATTTTTAAAGTGACACGCTGCATCTGGTATTTTTGGTGGCAGGATAGTGAAAAGCTGCATCTGGTGGCAGGCCGCAACCTGGGAAGCTGCATCTGGAGGCAGGCCGCAACACTGGGAAGCTGCATCTGGTGGCAGGCCGCAACACTGGGAAGCTGCATCTGGTGGCAGGCCGCAGCCTGGGAAGCTGCATCTGGTGGTAGGCCGCAACACTGGGAAGCTGCATCTGGTGGCAGGCCGCAGCCTGGGAAACTGCATCTGGTGGCAGGCAACAGTGGCAGGTAACAAGTTGCATCTGGTGGCAGGCAACAGTGGCAAGCTGCATCTGGTGGCAGGTGATGGTGGCAGGTGATGGTGGCAAGTGACAAGCTGCAGTTATCCGACTGATCGTAAAAAATTACCACCAGCCGCCACAGATCTGTACGTGTATGTATGTGGCAGTGAGAGGCTCCATTTTTTTGGGGGGGGGGTTAACTGCTTGGGTGTAACTTGTTTTTTTTTTTACTCTTTTAAAAAAAAAAAAAGTTTGTTAAACTTTTTTTTCCATCACATAAGGGACAAAAGGTATTTTTTTCAATGCATTTTTTTCAGTAACAAGCTCTCTTTAATGAGACATCAGGGGTCTAAAACCCCCCGAGGTCTCCCTCAGCTCTACCCGGGGGCACCCACCATGCCAGTCCTAAGTCCACTGTGTCCTAAGGGCACATGAAGCCCGGGAAACATTGCAGGGGTGCATGGGGGGGGGGCGCTTATGAGCTGCCGGATCGCTTCCATCTGTCAGTCATGAGATTGTGTCCAAAACCCTCTGCTGTTGTAAGTTAATGTGCTTATCTTAAAAAAAAAAAATTTAAATTAGAATGATTGAAGCAAACCTTGGCTGTTTGGGTGTTCGTACGCATCACTACCACGATTATACTGTATATAGTAATGTAAAGGTGACACAAGAGGGTGCTTCTAAGTGCAGCAGATTACATTATTTACTAGTAAAAAAAAAGAAGCAAATTAGCCACTCACATGAAGTAGGAATAAAAGCGCATATCAAGCTTAAAAGTCGTCGCCCATGAGGACCTGGGTCGCCTGAAGCAGATGTGGGCAATACTGCCAGTGTTAGGAGATGCACAAGCTCAGAGGACACAACTCAGGAGCCAGTCTGAGAATGGGAGCTTGGCCAATGACACCACACGACAGAGATCGTGGAAGGGGTGTGGCAGGCTTGAAAAGGAGGCGTTGACACCTCAAAACACGGAGGTCCTCATGGGTGACGGCTTTTAGGCTTGATATGCGCTTTTATTCCTACTTCATGTGAGTAGCTAATTTGCTATTATTATTTTCTATTAATAAATGATACATTCGGCTGAACTTAGAAGTGCCCTCTTGTGACTCTTAGGGGTCTGTTATGCTGATCTTATATGCTAAATTTTTGAGCCAATTCACAGAGGTCATGTGAGTGGCCTATCTTTTCCGCCCTCCTGGCATTCAGAAGAATACATGTATTTACATTGCGGCTTTCCAGTGGTATACCGGGATGATGCCTGCAACTACAGGCATCTTCCCAGTATTGTTTTTTTCTGTGGACCCCCTGCTTTTTTGTAAAAGCCATCCTAGCGACTAATTAGCTGCTGGATTGCATTTACAGGTGGTGGGAGCAGAGGGATTGGTTCACTGGTGCCTCTCCAGGTTCCCTGCCCCACCAGAAAACCCAGAACTGAAGCTGGTGGTTCCACCAGCTTGTTGTCTTCATGACCTCATGGACCATAGCGCGCCAGGCTTTTCTGTCCTCCACTACCTCCCGGAGCTTAACTTCATGTTCATTGTTTTGATGATGGTATCTATCCCTCATGTTTTCTGCCGTCCTCTTCTCCTTTTTCCTTCCATATTTCCCAGTATCAGGGTCTTTTCCAATGAGTTCTCTCTTCGCATTAGGTGGCCAAAGTATTTGAGTTTCAGCTTCAGGATCTGTCCTTCCAGTGAATATTCAGGGTTGATTTCCACCAGCTTACCATAGAGCTTTTTGAGGATCAGAATGTCCCCGATCACCTCTATGGTGACGGTGCCTTTCCGCGAGTGTGTGGAATTTTAAAGCGTGACGTGTTAGGTATTTATTTACTCGGCGTAATATCATCATTTATATTTTACAAAAAAATTAGGTATTTATTTGTGTGCAATAAAATTAATTAAAGTGTATTCTTTGCAAAACATTTGCATTAGAAAAACCTCTGCACAAATACCGTGTGATATACAGTGTGTAAAAAAAATGATTTGATCACCTGCTGATTATGTACGTTTGCCCACTTACAAAGAAATGAAGGATCTATAATTTTTATCATAGGTGAATTTTATATGATCGATACAGAATATCGACCAAAAATCCAGAAAAAAAACACAGGATACAAATGTTATAAATGAAGTTGCAGTTCGGTGAGTAAAATAAGTATTTGATCCCCTACCAACCAACAATAATTCTGCCCCCCACAGACTGGCTACAGTAGGTGCTCATGTGGTACACAGATTAGTCCCATCAATGTAAGAAGGTTCTCCTAACGACAACTCGTTATGTGTATAAAAGACACCTGTCCACAGAATCTCTTCCATCCAATCCTCACCATCATGGGGAAGACCAAAGATCTGTCAGAGGACGTCGGGGAGAAGATTGTAGACCTGCACAAGGCTGGAATGGGCTACAAGACCATCAGCAAGAAGCTTGGTGAGGAGAAGACAACTTAATATAAAAAGAGCAAGTGGCGGGACTTTATATAAGCACACGGGAGCAGTAATAAATGAAAAAATAATTCGCTTTTCATGAATTCAGATTATCATAAAGTTTTTATATTCAAATAATTCAATGCATTTTGCTATATATAACCATTTGTATAACTTTACAATTCATTGAAGCCAGAAAAATATACATAAATATATATTCCAACAAGGAGCGATTATTCATGGAAGAAGTGGAAATGGAAGAAATACAAAATAACCATCAATCGCCCTCGGTCTGGAGCTCCATGGAAGATTTCTCCTCATGGGGTGAGGATGGTCATGAGAAAAGTGAGGGATCAGCCCAGAACTACACGGGAGGACCTTGTGAAGGATCTCAAGGCAGTTGGGACCACAGTCACCAAACAAACTATTGGTAACACAATACACCACCATGGATTGAAATCCTGCAGCACCCGCAAGGTCCCCCTCCTCAAGAAGACACATGTACAGGTCCATCTGAAGTTTGCCAATGAACATCTAAATGATTCAGAGAAGGATTGAGAGAAAGTGCTGTGGTCCAATGAGGCCAAAATTGAGCTCTTTGGCATTAACTCGACTCACCGTGTTTGGAGGAAGAAAAATGCTGACTATGACCCTAAGAACACCATCCCTACAGTCACACACCATCCCTACAGTCACATCATCCCTACAGTCACACATCATCCCTACAGTCACATCATCATCCCTACAGTCACATCATCCCTACAGTCACACATCATCCCTACAGTCACATCATCCCTACAGTCACATCATCCCTACAGTCACACATCATCCCTACAGTCACACATCATCCCTACAGTCACACATCATCCCTACAGTCACACATCATCCCTACAGTCACACACCATCCCTACAGTCACACACCATCCCTACAGTCACACATCATCCCTACAGTCACACACCATCCCTACAGTCACATCATCCCTACAGTCACACACCATCCCTACAGTCACACACCATCCCTACAGTCACACACCATCCCTACAGTCACATCATCCCTACAGTCACACATCATCCCTACAGTCACACATCATCCCTACAGTCACACATCATCCCTACAGTCACACATCATCCCTACAGTCACACATCATCCCTACAGTCACACACCATCCCTACAGTCACACACCATCCCTACAGTCACACATCATCCCTACAGTCACACATCATCCCTACAGTCACACATCATCCCTACAGTCACACATCATCCCTACAGTCACACACCATCCCTACAGTCACACATCATCCCTACAGTCACACATCATCCCTACAGTCACACATCATCCCTACAGTCACACACCATCCCTACAGTCACACATCATCCCTACAGTCACACATCATCCCTACAGTCACACACCATCCCTACAGTCACACATCATCCCTACAGTCACACACCATCCCTACAGTCACACATCATCCCTACAGTCACACATCATCCCTACAGTCACATCATCCCTACAGTCACATCATCCCTACAGTCACATCATCCCTACAGTCACACACCATCCCTACAGTCACACACCATCCCTACAGTCACACATCATCTCTACAGTCACACAAGGAGGTGGAAACATGATGCTTTGGGGCAGTTTCTATGGTAAAGGTTCAGGCCGACTTTTCCGCATTGAGGGGCCAATGGACGGGGCCATGTATTGTAAAATCTTGGATGAGAACCTTCTTCCCTCAGCCAGAACATTGAAGATGGGCGTGGATAGGTCCAGCATGACAAAACATACCACCAAGGCAACAAAGGAGTGGCTCAAGAAGATGCCCATTAAGGTCATTGAGTGGCTTAGCCAGTCCCCAGACCTTAATCCTATAGAACATTTATGGAGGGAGCTGAGCCTTTGAGTTGCCAAGCGACAGCCTGTAACCTGTAAAAAAATTTAAAGCGTCGCCTATGGAGATTTTTAAGTACTGAAGTTTGGCGCCATTCCATGAGTGTGCGCAATTTTAAGACGTGACTTGTTGGGTATCTATTTACTCGACGTAACATCATCTTTCACATTATATAAAAAAATTGGGCTAACTTTACTGTTTTGTTATTTTTTAATTCATGCAACTGGTTTCTTTCCCCATAAAAACGTGTTTTTAAAAATTGTTGCAACTGCCATGTTATTCACTAGGGTGTCTGCTAAAAAAAACATATACAATGTTTGGGGGTTCTGAGTAATTTTCTAGCAAAAAATGATGATTTTTTTCATGTAAGAGAGGAGTGACAGACTAGGCCCGGTATGGAAGTGGTTAAAGGGATGCTGTGGGCAGCAGGAAGGGGTTAACTTGTACTCAAACAGCAACAACACTGTTGACCGGCTTTCTTTGAAGCATGTGTCGGTAATATGAAGAAAGAAGCTCATCCATTGTGCAACTTTGACAATGACATTGACAATTGTCAAGACATATAAAAAATAAATCCAGCTATTTAAAATTGCTGCCATAGACTTCAGCACTGGAGAGAACACCAGGGACATCTCCTTTAGGCTCTTCTCCACAAACACTTGTTTGGTGGATGTTTCCGAGAATCCGGTGACAATGGGAAGCGGGGAATGACATTATCGACATTGACGTTTGCACAATCCTTCCGCGCGGTCTCAATGGTTAATTAAATTTCATTTGAGAAGAGCGGGTTGATTTGTCCTTTTCTTCCCGTTCCTTTGGAGACCGGCGCGGAAGACATAGTTTAATCATGTTCCTGCAACTTCATCACTTTATCTGAGCCGTCCTTGACACGGCGCCATCGCGCAGGAGCTGGCCCCGGGGTATTTTAATTTTTTTTATTTACGTTGGCAGACAGAAACTTTAGTCGTTCTCCCGTGTATTGCTACATATTCGGAAAGACAAGTTATCATGCGCAATTATTACAGCTTTGGTAATGGAGGTGCTGTGGAGGGTTGGGGCCATCAACTATGAGAAGTCATTGGGGGGCGCTGTATGGAGCCGGGGCAGAGACGGTGTTGATAAATACGGGGTGGGGGTGGGTGTAACGTACCTGGTGGTGGAGCCTAACATGGAAAGGTAGCCTTCTCTTACATCTCTGGCTCAGGAGCCCTGCTAAGGTAACAGGTGGGCACAAGTGCCAGCTCGGTCTTCCGTTGGCCACTGCTGATGAGTTGGCTGTGCGTTCGGGAACAGCAGGGAAGACAGACCGGATGCCCACTGGCAGGAGGACTGAAGCAGAAGACTCAGATGTGGAAAGTCCATAAGCAGGGCTAGGCGCTCCGGGTCAGCAACAAAGCGGGCAGGTCAGGCACAGACAGCAGGCAGGAGAATAGTCAGGAGTCAGGTTGGGTCAGTAACAGTGAGGAGTCGGTGCAGTCGGCGTTCAGGTGGGGTCAGGAGCAGATCAAGTCGGTAGCAGAGAGTCAACACAGGAACGGGTAGCAGATTCACAAGGAACAGCAATGACTCAAGGCAAAAGTGCAGCCCGCCTGGCGCCTGTGTGCGCTCACGTTCATGTTGTGCGCTCACGCGCACCTGCATGTTGGCCAAGGACAGAGCTCCTTATAGTTCTGTGGCTGCACACAGGAGTGCGTCTTTCCTGACCGGGGGATTAGCTGAGACTAAAGATGTCTACTTTTTAAAACATTTCACTCCACTAAGAGGCCTCATCCATTTCCGCTATCTAATTGGCCAAATTGCGATTCTCCTGAATGGAGGATCTGGAGGACGTTGCCCGTCCAACCTCTTGCATCCTATCTACAGATTAG
>JBBDGP010000790.1:0-40000 GCA_037952835.1 Lithobates septentrionalis | reverse complement strand
CCAATTTTTACGCACCCGTTACTTCTATCCAAAGTCAGTGACACCAGAATGTATCCAAAAAATCTCTAATCTTGTTCCCAGTGCACTACATTGTGGCCTCGTCATACACACTTGCTCCCCAGCTGTTGCTTAGCAAAATAAAGGCAGCTTGCAGGGAAAATGTAATTTTTTGGGCTTTATAAATTCAATTATTGCTTCAGCAGATTCTAGACACGGTACAGATCTGCCACTTTACAGGTAGACTAAGGGGCCCCCCCTGGCACTATATTGGAAGGAATTTTTCTTTTTTATGCTTTCACTTTAAAAATAAAAAAATCACTGCTCTTTTAAAAATTAAGTTTTTCACAAACTTTTTTTATTGATACATGTCCCCCAGGGCAGGACCCAGACCCCTATAACCATCGTTTGCCCAATTACTTAAAAAATGGGCACTTTTGATTTTTGACATTTGGGTCCCATTGACCCCCCATATCAGGCCCTTTGGGTCTGGTATGGACTTTGAGGGGAACCCCACACCAAAATGTAAAAGAAGAAAAATCCCCCCCAAAATCCATACCAGACCCTTATCCGAACATGCAGCCATACCAGGCCACATGCCCTCAATATGGGGGGGGTCAAGGGCCTCTTCCTCACAACGCTGGTTGGTGGTTGTGGGGGTCTGCGGGCGAGGGGCTTATTCAGAATCTGGAAGCCCCCTTTAATAAGGGGGCCCCCTCAGATCCCGGTACAAGTGTATCCCTAGTCATTCACCAAAAATGTGTAAAAAGTGAATAAAGACACTACAAGAGTTTTTGACGTGTCCTTTATTAAAAAATTTAGAAAAATAAAAAAATGTTATTATATTTTTTATGATACGGAGAGCAAATGAAATGTCACACTTTCCAGTTTTCACTTACTTTCATTACTCGATTTTGTAGGAAAACCCAACGCATCCGATATGTCCACATTTTCCTGGAATTATACTTGAACGCGTTCTTCACCGTAACACAAACTTCTCTCTTCTTCACCTTCGTCTCTGGATTACAGGCAAAGAAAAGGAACTCAACGTTTCCCCCTCCAAGTCAATATATATTTATTATTCCTAATTAATTTTTGCGATGAATAATAAGAAAACACGGCGAGAAAACATAAAATATTCCAAAGCTCCGAGGGGATAATTTACACCAGTACAGTTTTGCAAAAAATAAAAAATAAAAAATCCAGCGAACATATATTAGGGAGTAGAACATAAAAATGTTGGATATATTACCGGGTGTAAATATTCTTTATTTGGTGTCAGTTCCCGATGATCTACCGAGCCTCTAAAATTACTGAATGAAAAGAGAGAACAGAATGTGCTAGAGATGGAAGTCGGCTGTAAATCTCCACCGTCGGCTTATTACCTGGATGGGTACAATAACCCCAGTGACACCTTATTGGAATCGATCGGAAGTTGAAGAGACCTTCGTAGGAACAGAATTAGGCGCGGCCCCATAAAAAGTGCAAAAAAAAAGCAACGAGGGCGTGTAAAGTACAAGCCAATAAAATGTTACATTAGACAGATAATATCCAACAATTTGGGACTTTCATGGTACCAAACTCTGCAGATATTTGTTAGGGTTCATTTGGACTTGTGGTTGAGGGGCATTTGTGCGGTTTTTGTGCCCCCCCCCATCCAACCGTCCCCTCTTAAATCAGCAATAAGGCTGTATAGCAGGGGCGGCCCGTGCATTGTGGGCGCATGGGGCGTCACCCCCCCAACACCTCCGCTGCCCTCCCTATCCATGCGCCCGGCCCCTTTAAGAACATCAGACGCATGAATTACTATGGCGGGGATAGGCAGGGGGGTGTATTTTGAAGCACCTGAGGCTCTTATGGGCTTCAAAATAGGGTGGGCTCAGGGCAAAGAGCATTGCGTACGGAGCCTACTCAGGTGTGAATGAATATTTGCTGTTGCAACACTGATCGTCCTCCCCGCCAATCAGAAAGTGGGTCTGATACCCGTCACCCAATTGCAAGGAGGAAGAGAAGAGAAGAGGAAGCCATAGCATGATCCTGATGTGCCCGCCGATCCCCCGCCACTGTGTGCCCGCCGATCCGCCCTCCGATCCTCTTCTGATGTGCCCGCCGATTCCAGCCTGATGTGCCCGCCTATCCGCTCGTTGATCCCTGTCTGATGTGCCCGCCGATCCCCGCTGCCGATGGGGTTAGTGCTGGTGGACCGGCAGACAGCGCAGGGGGGGCGGGTTGGGGAGTTTTAGTGCCGGTTCACACAAGGGGCGACTTGTCAGGCGACTTAGCCGCCTGACAAGTCGCAATTTGTTCTGTACTATGGTACGTTCTAATAGGAACTACTCAAGTCGCTCCGTGTTCCTGGGTTCCTGTACTACTTTGGGATGACTTCAGGGTGACTTGCATTGACATTTATACAGAAGTCATTTTTCAAGCCGCCGCTGAAGTCGTGTGCAGATCGCCTTGCAAAGTTGCGCTGCAAGTCGGGCTGCCCCTGTGTGAACCGGCACTTGAGGTGCCACGGGGGGGGGGGTAGGGTGGTTTGTCTCCCTCCCTCCCAAACTAAAAATCACCAACACCCACAGCCTAGCAGGTAACTCAGCCCCCCCCTTTTTTGGGTCCCAGGCCCCGGTACAGGAGGGCTGGTTGTACTGCCCTATCAGTGGCCCTGTATCTAAGCTGAGATCAGATCTCCAGGATGTCCATCATCAGCACCATTAAAACACCTGCAATGAAATCAAATATTTTAGCACAAACATTTTCATCTTTAGAACTCAAACAGGATCCAGAGGAAAATGGAAGATCATTGTAAGTGTTGTACATCTTGCACTTAATAGGGAAAAAAAACGAATTCTTGATCCCTAATGGCAAATCAGATAAATGCCGTGGATCAATATTTTACAATCTTTTTCTTTAGAAACCCAAGAAACCTTTAAGATTTTGTTCCTTTAGGAAAACATCCAAACCTTTCTAAAACACATTTCTACTTATCTGCTAAAACTCATTTGAGTTGAAGACTGTGACATACATTCACCTTTCTTGTGCTGTCAATACATATATTTTTTTGCATGTAATCAACCATTGGATCCATTGTCTGAACCAACCACGTAAAGTGTTTATTACCCCAGCACTTCATATTCCTGACATGAGGCGACTGTACTACGTATATACTTTTTGAAAAAAGTGTCCTGTTCTCTTTGTATTGCTTCCTTTGTAGCAGGGAATCCCTGTGAGACGTCTAGCACATAGATGTGTGCATGCGCATGGTATTCCCTGAAAAACAGCTAGCAGATGTGCGCATGCGCGTGGGAATGCACGGTTGCAAATGCGCATGCGCGCAGACACATCTCCTCTTGGCGCCAGACAGGTTATTTAAAGGGAGCTCATTCTCATATCCTTTGCTGACTGATCTTCACCTGTGTCCTGTATCCTGATTGATCCCGCATGTTCTCCCTGTTGCTGACTTTGGCTGTGGATCCTGCTTCTGAAGGCCTCTTGAGCCAATATAGGCAAAGAGAGCCTTGACTGATGGGGGCATGACCAGGTGCCGGACAAGGTAGTTGAGTGGTCACCAAGGATTGGTGGAACTGTGGGGGATGGACTGGGCCCGAGCTCAGAAAGTATTAGCCCCAGGGAATTCTGGGTCTTTCGAGGAACGTGACTGGAAGAGCTGCCCACCCTCCCGCCCCTTTTTTCCTATGGTATGTCATAGCTTGCTGTGGTTTCTTGACCTTGCCAGCATAAAAGTTGCTGTAATGGGCTATGCCCTTGATGGAAATTGGAAGTAAGCTGTCTGTCCAGCACTTATGGTAAGGACAGCCCCCCCTTTTGGAATTACGTACTCACAGTACAACTGTGACTGGCACTGGTTTAAAGTGTTCACATGTTATGTGTTAGAATTTAAATAAAGCTGTGGGTGGGGGTTCTAACCATTTATGTTACATTTGATTTGTACCTAGGTCCATTGCGCCTAGGCAGTCATGTCCTGCTGTTCACCTTTGACCCAGCTCCATTCCTGACTCTGCTAATGACTTTGTACCCGCTGCCCGCCTGTTAACGACCCCGGCTATTCCTGAGATTCTGCTTCTGCCTTTGATCCTGGCTTCCCTTAACCTTCGATGGCTTGCCTGCCCGGCTGTCTGCTGCACTAGCTCTGCTTACCGCTGTATGCTCCAGCTTTCAGAGTCCTGACAAGCTGCCAGCCCAGAACCATCAACATGAGTGGAGTGCCCCTTTAACCTGGACCAGGCCTTCAAACATTACCGCTGTTCCTATTTCTCTGGTTCCACGGTCTCCTTGGAGTCGCACTCTCTGCTACAGGTTCTGCAATCAACGTCCCTTCTGTCCTCGGCTTATTCTGTCTCATCTTCAGTGGGGCCAGGGCGGGAGATATAAGAGAGACCGACCTCATCAACTCAGTCTCCTATCAAGTATGTGACACTTTGTGTGAAATCCCTGGTGATCCTGCCAAAACTGACCACACTAAGCAGGAGAGCACACTATGGTCAGTTCTCTAGCTATGCTGGGAACTCAGCCTGCTCTCCTGCAGTGTCCTGACATGCCCCCACCCCCTACACAACCATTCACTGGGAAGATTAGTGTGCTGCTGCTACCCCCCCCCCCCCCCCCCCAGCTCTTATGCAACTGAGAACAGAGGGAATGTGATCACTTATTAAATTAAAAAAAAAAAAAAAGGAATTTATAATGTGTTTTTTTTTTATGTCTATACAAAAAAGTTTTGCCTTTCATTTCTATTTTAAACTGAATGGGTTGTTTTACAAGGTGATCCAATCACTTTAATATACAATCTATGACAGATCAGTTATTGTTTGAACAAAATATACTGTATATGTTGCTCTGTCAAATAGTACATAAATCAATCAAACAAGTGCTTATAATGATATTAATAAATACCTTATCCATAACTGAAAATGGCAACTCCATTGCCCGGGTGAAGACGCACGTTCGGACAAAACATATTGGGAAGAGTTTTAGCAGTGACGTCATTACGCCCTCCGGGGCACTAAATACTGTTTATGTGATATGCCTGAATAATTCTAAATGTGAGTAGCCGGGGCACTAAATACTGTTTATGTGATATGCCTGAATAATTCTAAATGTGAGTAGCTGTCTTGGTTTTTAATATACTTAATATATACTGCTATACGATGCGCAGTCCCCTACTTTTGCATGCGATTATCAGGATCTCATTCTGTCAGGAGCTTTATGATACCTTGTTTGGTGCAAGCTGACGTCCCGAAGTGTTTATAGACATCTGGCAGGCTGGCTGATTCCTGATTGAAGCTGAGTGGTGTCCAATCTATACATCTAGTGAGGGTTCTCTCCTTTAAGCGTGGTGAAACCTTTTGCATAGAGGGATGCCATTAAAGTTCATGTGCGTGTAAAGGCAGGTGTCCCAATACTTTTGGTAATATAGTGTATATATTTTGTTAAATCATTTTAGTATTTGTATGTGCAGACACGGTGAGTGCTGCTGTCTTCCTTAATTATTGGTCAGTAATTGGTCAGGGCTCCTTTTACATTACCTACGGCATCAATGCGGCGTGGCATGGAGGCGATCAGCCTGTGGCACTGCTGAGGAGTTATGGAAGCCCAGGTTGCTTTGATAGCGGCCTTCAGCTCTTCTGAATTGTTGGGTCTGGTGTCTTTCATCTTCCTCTTGACAATACCCCACAGATTCTATATGGGGTTTAGGTCAGGCGAGTTTGCTGGCCAATCAAGCACAGCGATCCCATGATCATGTGACCAGGTATTGGTAGTTTTGGCAATGTGGGAGGTGCCAAGTCCTGCTAGAAAATGAAATCAGCATCTCCATAAAGCTGGTCAGCAGAGGGAAGCATGAAGAGCTCTAGAATTTGTTGTAATTATGATGAAGAAATAACCATCTCTCATAAGTTTAAGATGGGGATATATGGTTGCAAACGGTTAGGCCTTAACACGGCGGTGAACTAAAGGTCACCCTGACTTCATACATTTCCCAATGTTAAATTGATCAACCATCCCAGTTTACATAACCAAACTAATTGAGAAGCATGAACCAAAAGAAATTTACATGTCTTTGGTGGGTAGATAAAGAGACACAACCCTGCAATAAAGGATTACTCGTATACCTGAATGAAAGACTAAGCAAACGCCATTGTTTTCCCAGGTGAGACGAGCCACTATCAAACAATGTCTTACAAGAAAATTGTGAAGGATGTTTACCCAGCTGGACACTTCTAATGCCGCATACACACGATCGGAATTTCGGCCAGCAAAACACAGATGAGAGCTTTTCGTCGGAAAATGCTACCGTGTGTACGCTCCATTGGACTTTTGCTGGCCGAATTCCAGCCAGCAAAAGATTGAGAGCATGCTCTTAATTTTTCGGTCGGAAAAAGTCTAAAATGCGATCGCCTGTGGCAATTCCGACACGCAAAATTCCTACGCATGCTCGGAAACGATTCGATGCATGCTCGGAAGCATTGAACCGCGTTCTTGATGGCCGTAAGTTTAGCGAACTTTTGGGTGACTGTGTGTATGCAAGGCAAACTTGAGCGGAATCCCGTCGGAAAAGCCATCATATCTTTTTCGGGCGAGAAGTCCGATCGTGCGTACGCGGCATTAGAATTGTAAATGAGACAATAGAATATCGGGCTTGTCTACTTAAAATCCTAAACTATGTAGGAATCCAAATACATCAACTATATCTATGGACATTCTTATAATGAATATCATAATTTGCCTAATATGCCTAAAAGGAATTATTACATTTTGGTCACATGTTTAGGGCAATCGTTTACTGAAAATCATACCATCTATGCAGATGTCTTATGCCACGTACACATGAGCGGACTTTTCGACCGGACTGGTCCGACGGACCTAGTCCGGTGGACAATTCGCCTGTGTGTGGGCTTCATCAGACCTGCAGCGGACTTTTTCGGTCGAAAATCTGACGAACTTAAGATTTGGAACATGTTTCAAATCTTTACGTCGGAACTCCCCCGGACCCAGTTCCTATAGAAAAGTCAGCTCGTCTGTATGCTAGTCCGACGGACGAAAACAGACACTAGGGCAGCTATTGGCTACTGGTTATCAACTTCCTTATTTTAGTCCGGTCATACATCATCACGTACAAAGCCGTCGGACTTTGGTGTGATCGTGTGTAGCCAAGTCCATTCGTTGGGAAAGTCCGTTGGAAGTCTGCCGAAAGTCCGTCGGATAGTCCATCAGACCAGTCCAGTCGAAAAGCCACTCGTGTGTACGCGGCATAACAGAACCTTGTTTAGACTCCAAGAATTGTTTATACAGCAAAAATCTATCTAAATATTCATTGAGTCTGTACAAAGTTCATTTCAAACATTTCTGAGAGACAGAAGTCTGTCTACTCAGTGATATATTTTAAAATACACATGATTATAAGTCATTCAAATTATATATTATATTCCAGGTCATAGAAACAATTATGACTTTAGTGTCTACTGACCCAATGATTAATCTGTCATAAGGTAAAAATATAATATTTTGATGCAGAACAAATTAGAAGCAAGAATTGTTTAAGGATACCAATCATTGTTATGAAAGACATACAAATCGTGACTACATCTGCATAAAAATATACATATAGCATGTGTTGTTCCGAGATAAATAATTATCCATAGGATATACAAGAATTATACGTTTATCCATATATAAAATCATTTTATGTGATATTGATTAATCAAAATTAGACTGAGTGTATTGTATATTGTACCGGTTACCAGAGTCCCTGAATAATATAGATATATATTCATCAGCACCAATATACAAACAAATACACATTATGAAAATAGAACATATTATTAAACAGATAGTTCAGAACACGTTTTTCTGCCCTCAGACATGCCTAGTGGTTGAAGGTCAAAAGAGCCAACTTCCTTAAACTACAAAACTTGCTAAAAGGCATAAATTGGGATAAAATATTAGGAACAAAGAATACAGAGGAGAGATGGGTTTGCTTTAAGAGCATATTAAATAAGGGCATTAGCCAATGTATCCCATTGGGTAATAAATTTAAAAGAGCGAACAAACATCCTGGATGGCTTAACTCCAATGTAAAAATGCATATAAAAGCAAAGGAGAAGGCCTTCAAAAAATACAAGGTTGAGGGATCATCCACAGCATTCAGAATTTATAAAGAATGCAATAAGAAATGTAAGGGTGCAATTAGGATGGCTAAGATAGAACATGAAAGACACATAGCGGAGGAGAGCAAAAAAAATCCCAAGAAATTCTTTAAGTATGTAAACAGTAAAAAAGGGAGGACAGACCATATTGGCCCCATAAAGAATGAGGAAGGACATCTGGTTACAAAGGATGGGGAGATGGCAGAGGTATTGAATTTATTCTTCTCCTCAGTCTTCACGAGTGAATCGGGGGGCTTCAGTAACCAAAACTGCAGTGTTTATCCTCATGACACAACACAGGAAGCACCTACATGGTTAACAGAGGACGGAATTAAAATTAGACTTGAGAAACTTAACATTAATAAATCACCGGGACCAGATGGCTTGCATCCGAGGGTACTTAGGGAACTCAGTCAGGTGATTGCCAGACCGTTGTTCCTAATTTTTACAGACAGTCTATTGACTGGAATGGTACCAGCTGATTGGAGAAAAGCCAATGTAGCACCAATATTTAAAAAGGGCCCAAAAAACATCCCTGGGAATTACAGACCAGTTAGCCTAACATCAATAGTATGTAAACTCTTGGAGGGGATGATAAGGGACTATATACAAGATTTTAGTAATAAGAATGATATCATTAGCAGTAATCAGCATGGATTCATGAAGAATCGTTCTTGCCAAACCAATCTATTAACCTTCTATGAGGAGGTGAGTTGCCATCTAGATAAAGGAAGGCCCGTAGACGTGGTGTATCTGGATTTCGCAAAAGCATTTGACACAGTTCCCCATAAACGTTTACTGTACAAAATAAGGTGCGTTGGCATGGACCATAGGGTGAGTACATGGATTGAAAACTGGCTACAAGGGCGTGTTCAGAGGGTGGTGATAAATGGGGAGTACTCAGAATGGTCAGGGGTGGGTAGTGGGGTCCCCCAGGGTTCTGTGCTGGGACCAATCCTATTTAATTTGTTCATAAACGACCTGGAGGATGGGATAAACAGTTCCATTTCTGTATTTGCAGACGATACTAAGCTAAGCAGGGCAATAACTTCTCCGCAGGATGTGGAAATCTTGCAAAAAGACCTGAACAAATTAATGGGGTGGGCGACTACATGGCAAATGAGGTTCAATGTAGAAAAATGTAAAATAATGCATTTGGGTGTCAAAAATATGAATGCAATCTATACACTGGGGGGAGAACCTCTGGGGGATCTAGGATGGAAAAGGACTTGGGGGTCCTAGTGGATGATAGGCTCAGCAATGGCATGCAATGCCAAGCTGCTGCTAATAAAGCAAACAGAATATTGGCATGCATTAAAAGGGGATCAACTGCAGAGATAAAACGATAATTCTCCCGCTCTACAAGACTCTGGTCCGCCCGCACCTGGAGTATGCTGTCCAGTTCTGGGCACCAGTCCTCAGGAGGGACGTACTGGAAATGGAGCGAGTACAAAGAAGGGCAACAAAGCTAATAAAGGGTCTGGAGGATCTTAGTTATGAGGAAAGGTTGCGAGCACTGAACTTATTCTCTCTGGAGAAGAGACGCTTGAGAGGGGATATGATTTCAATTTACAAATACTGTACTGGTGACCCCACAATAGGGATAAAACTTTTTCGCAGAAGAGAGTTTAATAAGACTCGTGGCCACTCATTACAATTAGAAGAAAAGAGGTTTAACCTTAAACTACGTAGAGGGTTCTTTACTGTAAGAGCGGCAAGGATGTGGAATTCCCTTCCACAGGCGGTGGTCTCAGCGGGGAGCATTGATAGCTTCAAGAAACTATTAGATAATCACCTGAATGACCACAACATACAGGGATATACAATGTAATACTGACACATAATCACACACATAGGTTGGACTTGATGGACTTGTGTCTTTTTTCAACCTCACCTACTATGTAACTATGTAAGGTGATATTACCTGAATTCAGAAAAGGTTACTCATTAGATCTTTTTCCAACCAATGGAAATTAAATCATACCTTTTGGGCTGAGCTTATTATCATTTTTATGATCCTATTGTCGGAGATGGTATTTATGAGCCAGAAAGATGGCATGGAAGGACACTCAACCACCCACTCAATCAGACAAGCACACACACTCCACTCATCAACTCATACCTCTCCATTCATGAAGATTCCTGGACACCTTATGCTTTGAAACTCGGTGGTCACAAGAAGTAATTCCTCTTTAAGAGTAGCCATTTTGAAACTCACGGCAGCCATTCTAAAATCTCTGGTAACCAGCAATTCAGACCAGTAGCTATTTTTGGAACGGGTAATTATGTCGTGTTGATTTTTACCTTATATTCATTTGTGTTCTCCTAGATATTGATTTACTGAGTATTATACAGTTAATAATTATTCTCTCGAATCAGTAACCGCTTTGTACATTTTTCTCTAAAGATTTCTTATTTTAAATTTGCATATTCTCCATTCTATTGACATAACAAACGTCTAATTTTATTTCACGTTGTTAACCACTTACTTACATGCAGTATAGTAACGGTGAATTTTTTTTTACAAGGTTATTGATTCTACAGGGAAGTTTATCATTGCTGTCTCCTTTCAAAAGTACTACACTACCATTTAGCGGGTGTTTCAATTTATATTCAAGCTTTTGTGTAGCACAATTATTATTTTAATTTTATTTAAAATTTGTTTTGTCAACCAATCTGTATATAAATATTTTGTATGGTTATATGTCTGGGAAGTTTATCATTGCTGCGTCATTTCAAAGGTACAACACTCCCATTAGCAGGTGTTATGGATGGGCTGAACACCCCCTGGTTCGGTTCGCACCAGAACATACCAAACAGGCAAAAAAATTGGCAGAACACATGAACAACGTTAAAGTCTATGGGACATGAACATGAATAATCAAAAGTGCTCATTTTAAAGGCTTATATGCAATTTATTGTCATACAAAAGTGTTTGGGGACCCGGGTCCTGCCCCAGGGGACATGGATCAATGAAAAATTTTTTTTTAAAAACGGACGTTTTTTCGGGAGCAGTGACTTTTTTTAATGCTTAAAGTGAAACAATAAATAAATATTGCTTTAAATATCGTGCCTGGAGGGTGTCTATAGTATGCCTGTAAAGGGGCACAGTTTTCCCATGTTTAGAACAGTACAGCAGCAAAATAACATTTCTAAAGGAAAAATTGTCATTTAAAACTGCTCATGAATTGTCTCGACAATATGGATAAAACTCATTAAAAAAAAGAGCAAGGGATCCCCCCCCTGTGCAATACCAGGCCCTTTGGGTCTGGTATGAATATTAAGGGGAACCCTGAACCAAATTTATTTAAAAAAATTGCGTGGAGGTCCCCCTAAAATGCATACCAGGCATTTTGGGTCTGATATGTAAATTAAGGGGAACCCTGCGCCAATTTTTTTTAAAAAATGGCGTGGGGTCCCCCCAAAATCCTACCAGACCCTTATCCGAGAGAGCGCCCCCCTCCTGAACCGTACCAGACCACATGCCCTCAACATGGGGAGGGTGATTTGAGGTAGCCCCCAAAGAACCTTGTCCCAATGTTGATGGGGACAAGGGCCTCATCCCCACAACCCTTGCCCGGTGATTGTGGGGGTCTGCTGCGGGGGGCTTATCAGAATCTGGAAGCCCCCTTCAATAAGGGGACCCCCAGATCCCGGCCTCCCCCCTGTGTGAAACACTGTACCCGTACCATTTCACAAAAAAAGTGTCAAAATGTTAAAAAAAAACAAGACACAGCTTGGGACAAGTCCTTTATTAAAAAATAAAAAAATAAAAATGTCCCACAAAGTCCATTCATCTTCTTCTATTGCTCCGCTGATGGACAAAAAAAATGCCACCGATCCGCCTCCATGGGAGGCTCCTGTCATATAATGCTTAAGCGCCTTTGACAGTTCTTATATAACTGAGGGCGGGGCCACACGGTGACATACCCGGGTGACCCTGCCCCCCTCTGACGCACGGGGACTTCCCCATGGCTTCCCCGTGGTGTCAGAGTGGGTGGGGCATTTCACACTTTTTTTGTGAAATGGTACGGGTACAATGTATGCATTTCAAACGGGGGGGGGCGGGATGTGAGGGTCCCCTTGTTAAAGGGGGCTTCCAGATTCTGATAAGCCCCCCGCCGGTAGACCCCCAAAACCACCGGGCAAGGGTTGTGGGGATGAGGCCCTTGTCCCCATCAACATGGGAACAAGGTGCTTTGGGGGGCTACCCCAAAGCACCCTCCCCATGTTGAGGGTATGTTGCCTGGTACGGTTCAGGAGGGGGGGCGCTCTCTTGTCCCCCCTCTTTTCCTGTGGAGTGCCCAGATAAGGGTCTGGTATGGATTTTGGGGGGGACGCCTACACCATTTTTTTTAAATTTTGGCGCAGGGTTCCCCTTAAATCCATACCAGATTTTGGGGGGCCCTACACCATTTTAAAAAAAAAATTGGTGCAGGGTTCTCAGTAATTTCCATATCAGACCCGAAGGGCCTGGTATGGATTTTAGGGAGACCCCCCCACACAATTTTTTAAAATAAATTTGGTTTGGGGTTCCCCTTAATATTCATACCAGACCCAAAGGGCCTGGTAATGGACTGGGGGGGACCCATGCCATATTTTTCAATGAGTTTTATCTATATTGCCGAGACCTGACAATTCATTACAGCCGCGAGCAGTTTTCAATGACAATTTTTTAGAAATGTCATTTTGCTGTGGTATTGTTCTAAACACGGGAAAAATGAGCCACTTTACAGGCATACTATAGACACCCCCAGGCACAATATTTAAAGGAATATTTCATTATTATTGTTTCACTTTAAGCATTAAAAAAATCACTGCTTCCGAAAAACGTCCGTTTTTTAAAAAAAATGTTTGCATTGATACATGTCCCCTGGGGCAGGACCCGGGTCCCCAAACACTTTTTATGTCAATAACTTGCATATAAGCCTTTAAAATGAGCACTTTTGATTTTTCATGTTAGTGTCCCATAGACCTTAACAGTGTTTTCCGAATTTTCCCCGAACACCGCATATTGTTCTGTGTTTGCAGAACATCCTATGCTCGGGCCGAACCATTCGCCCATCCCTAGCGGGTGTTGAATTGCACAATCGGTATTTTAATTGTATGTAACATTTGTTTTTGTCAACCAAAATATATATAACTATTTTGTATGATTACATGTCTGGTGAATAAATTCCATATTTTTAGACCGTGGTCATATTTGATTGATCCTGTATGTTAAAAATATTATCATTTAAAAATTACTCAGTCATAAATACCGTGCAGGAAAATTATCCTCATAAGCACGACAAATTTCTTGCTAGAGGGCTGCGCTGACTTTGGACTTGATAAAACACACTGGACCAACAGATGACACGGCTCCCCAAATCATCACTGGCTGTGGAAACTTCACACTGGACCTCATGCAACTTAAATTCTGTGCCTCTCCATTCTTCCTGCAGACTCTGGGACCTTGATTTCCAAATGAAATGCAAAATTTACTTTCATCTGAAAAAAGGACATCACTGCACCCTGGTATCTGTGGTCCTAACACACAAATTTTAGTGTCTCCACAGTGGAGGCACATGCATTCTGATGGATAAATGAGGGCAGGTGGACTGAAGGGGAGCCCACCCCTTATTAAAGGTACAGGAGCACAGGGTTCAGGGTTCAAGTCGCAAGGTATTAGCTGAAGACCATCCAGCAACTTCCTAGCTCAACTCAGTGTGTTTGCCCATGGACCTGTGTACTTGTACATCATTAGGATGCATTAGCCCAAGGTAAAGGGCATTTTCCAATTGACCCCCGATGGACTGATTTTACCAGAGGTTTCCTAACACCTGACCACCACTGTAAGGGGGGCATTCTTCCTATTGACCACCAAGGAAAGGGGCATTTTCCCAATGACCCCCTGAAGTATTTCTAAAAGCTGGCCACCACTGTAAGGAGGGCACTTTCCCAATGACCCCCTTAATGGATTAATCCTAGCAGAGGTTCCCTAACACCTGGAAAGGGGGTAAAAAAGGTTGAGAAAGGCTGATCTAGACAATATTTCCTAAACTATGGTTTGTGACCCAAATTGGGTTGCGGATGCAGTTGCTACTTGAATGTGTAATGAAGTTTGTCCAAGCGCAAAATCAGTAGATTAGTAGACTATGACTGACAGTATAGACACATATGGGGAACTAGAGTACATGCATGATGGGGGAGGAAGGAATTGTATGTACATTTCTGAACTCTGCCATATAGTACTGAAAGAGCCTGATACCCAGTCAAATTCAGATACTTACACTGGTTACATCAGAAAAAAAAAATCTGGATGTATTTTGAATACAGAACTACATTATTTTATGTATTTTCATCTGACTGGTGTTTTGCTTTAAACTGTTTTAGATATAAGCTTTGGAATGTTGCTCAGGAATCTATGCTTTGTTATAATTACAATTATTGTTTTATCAACACTATGTTAGCTTTATCATCTTCAGTATCCTAATTTTAACTAAAATAGAATTACATAGTTAAAGTAAGGCAATAGCCTAATTTTAAATAAAAAAAATAATGAAAGTATAACTGAATATAGTTTTGGACAGCGTGGCGATGGATTAGAACACCTATTAGGTTTTCCTTGCTGTCTGTGTCCCCAATGGGGAGATTCACCCTAAAACCCTGAAAGTTAACAAAATGTTGGGTTGTCCCCGGAAAAGTAATAGATGGGAAATCTTCCAATGGGGTCACTAGTTCTGGTGACCTGGTGGTCCCCAAGGAATCCCCACAATTTTCAGGAATTTCCTCTCCCCAATGGGACACAGATTGTAAAAAATTAACTGACGAGAGTTACAACCCACCCTTACGCTATCCAAAATGAAAAAAAAAATTGCCTATAGTTATACTGTCACGAGGGCCACGTACCTGATCTGAGACGGAAGTAGTGGGGAGGCCTCCCTTGCACCTCGAGTCCTTAAGGCCTCTGGAGATGGAGACAGGGACTTGGTGGGGACACCGAGTGGCACGGGTGCCAAGGGTGCGGTGCACCGCGCAAGCATTCAGTCCGGGACCCAACCTGAGGTCAAGTCCAGTTGGGAAACGAAGCATAAAATTGTTAATCAGAAGAATGGTTAAGATCCAAGCCGGGGTCGGTTCCAATCAGGCAGCTGAGTACAAAAGGGGCAAAGAAGTAGAATGGTTAAAGGTACAAATCCGAGGTCAAATGGCAAGCAGCAATCAAGAATAGTCAAACAGGTTTCCAGGTCAGATCACACACTAGCACAGGAACAAGGGGGGAGTGAAGATAATCCAGCAATTTGGCAGTGTCTGGGCTGGGCTTATATAGGGAAGTTTGAGGTCACTTCCTGTGCGCCTCCTGGGCATTTTCTCGCCTTTTTGCATCAGGTTGATGTCACTTCCTGTACACCTCCTGGTATTTTCCCTCCTTTTTTCCATCAGGTTGAGGTCACTTCCTGTGCGTGTCCTCGGCATTTTCCTGCTCTTTTCCATCAAGTCTTCTGCGCAGGGGTGGGTTGGTGCCCTGAGGCGTCTTTGGCACGTGCTCAGTTGGCACGGATTTCCTCTTGCAGCAACGCGCCATTAATGCACGCGTAGTAAGCCGTGGACTCTTACATCTACTTTAAGTACATACTTAACCACTTGTCAACCGTGCTATAGCTGAATGACGGCTACAGCGTGGTCATCTAATTCTGGGACGCCGCCACATGACGGCGTTCCGAGATAATGCCGACCGCATGCGCACTGCTGATCACAGATTGAGGTAAAGAGTAGACATATGCACACTGAAATATTTCGTTTCAGAATTTCGTTTTCGTCCGAAAAATAAATTTATTTAGTTACTCCCGAAATTCGTTTTTATTTATTTCGTTTTTTGTTAAAAATTGCATTCCTCCGAAAATCCAATTAAGGTTGAATCTGTCATTGAAGGCTTATGGTGTCTGTCGAATGTTCAAAGAAGATTCGACAGAGCAGCTAAACTGTACGACGCCGTATAGTTTACCTGCTCCGTCGAATCTTCTTAGAACTTTCAACAGACACCATAAGCCAAAGTACGTGTGTACTTAGTTCTAGCTATTTTACTGCTCCCCCTCTTTGGTTACAATCAGCCAATAACATTCATCATCATCATTATTTTTTTTCCCCTACGTTGAATCTTTCCTCTCTATGTCAAATCTTTTCTCTCTATGTAGAATAATCTTGGACTAATAGAGTTAAGGTTAGGCACATTCGACCACAGGTTTGATGGACACAGATTGTTATTGTCATCATCATGTCGAATCTTCTATCTATATCGAACTGTTGTAGCAACGAAAGCGAAAATAAAGCATTTGTTTATGTCGGATCTTTCGTTTTTCGGATTCTGCACTTTCGTTATCGTTTGTTAAACCGATAACGAAAATACCTGAAATTCGGACGAAAATGCATTCGGACGAAAACGAATGCACATGTCTAGTAAAGAGCCAATCAGCGGCTCTTCACCATGTGATCAGCTGATCACAGAGGTAAACAGATGCCGGTTATTGCCATTCCTTTCCTCATGCTGACAGCATGAGAAGAGGAGAAGAGAGCCGATAACTGGCTTCTTTAAAAGGGACTTATCAGTGCTGCCAATCAGTGCCTACCAGTGCTGCCAATCAGTGCCTACCAGTGCTGCCAATCATTCCTGTGACCACGCTGCTGTTCCCAGCTCTGCTCTCACATCTGGTTCAAGTGCCTATCCAGCTGTCATCTGTATCAGCTCTGCTCAGTTCTGATCAGTTCCTGTCTCAAGCCTGTTGGAAGCTCTGTCAAGCCTCGCATCTGGAACCCGCAGCCTCTGTGGAGTGCCCCTTAAACTTTGGCTGGATCTCATGCACAACTACTGTTCCTGACCTGATGTTTTGCCAGCCTGCCAAGGCCTGCATCTCCTGCTGCAAGCACTCCTATCAACACCTGACAGCACTCGTGTTCCTCCTGTCCATCGGTAAGCTTCAGCGGGACCTGGGCTAGACATACAAGAGAGGCCAACCTCGTCATTTCAGTCTCCGATCCGGTACCTGACACGATCCTAATTAGAGATGTCCACATTTTAGTATAAAAATTTTGGATGGGCTGTAGTGATATGTAGTGATAGGGCATTATATGAAATCATTTTCATTCAATGCCTGGCAACCGTGACAATATCTGATCGCTTTCGTTTTTGACATTACAAAATCAGCCTAAAGCTACAATATACAGTGCCTTGAAAAAGTATTCACACCCCTTGACATTTTCCACATTTTGTCATGTTACAACCAAAAACGTAAATGTATTTTAATGGGATTTTATGTGATAGACCAACACAAAGTGGTACATAATTGTGAAGTGGGAGGAAAATGATAAATGGTTTTCAAATTTTTTTACAAATAAATATGTGAAAAGTGTGGGGGGGGGGCATTTGTATTCAGCCCCCTTTACTCTGATACCCCTAACTAAAATCCAGTGGAACCAATTGCCTTCAGAAGTCACCTAATTAGTAAATAGAGTCCACCTGTGTGTAATTTAATCTCAGTATAAATACAGCTGTACTGTGAAGCCCTCAGAGATTTGTTAGAGAACCTTAGTGAACAAACAGCATCATGAAGGCCAAGGAACACACCAGACAGGCCAGGGATAAAGTTGTGGAGAAGTATAAAGCAGGGTTAAGTAATAAAAAAATCTCCCAAGCTTTGAACATCTCACAGAGCTCTGTTCAATCCATCATCGGAAAATGGAAAGAGTATGGCACAACTGCAAACCTACCAAGACATGGCCGTCCACCTAAACTGACCGGCCGGGCAAGGAGAGCATTCATCAGAGAAGAGCCAAGAGGTCCATGGTAACTCTGGAGGAGCTGCAGAGATCCACAGCTCAGGTGGGAGAATCTGTCCACAGGACAACTATTAGTCGTGTTCTCCACAAATCTGCCCTTTATGGAAGAGTGACAAGAAGAAAGACATTGGTGAAAGAAAGTCATAAGAAGTCCTGTTTGTGAGAAGCCATGTGGAGGACACAGCAAACATGTGGAAGAAGGTGCTCTGGTCACATGAGACCAAAATTCAACTTTATGGCCTAAAAGCAAAACTAACGCTACACATCACCCTGAACACATCATCCCCACCGTGAAACATGGTGGTGGCGGCATCATGTGGTGGGGATGCTTTTTTTCAGCAGGGACAGGGAAGCTTGTCAGAGTTGATGGGAAGATGGATGGAGCCAAATACAGGACAATCTTAGAAGAAAACCTGTTAGAGTCTGCAAAAGACTTGAGACTGGGGCGGAGGTTCACCTTCCAGCAGGACAACGACCCGAAACATACAGCCAAACCTACAATGGAATGGTTTAGATCAAAGCATATTCATGTGTTAGGATGACCCAGTCACAGTCCAGACCTAAATCCCATTGAGAATATGTGACAAGACTTGAAAATTGCTGTTCACAGACGCTCTCCATCCAATCTGACAGAGCTTGAGATATTTTGTAAAGAAGAATGGGCAGAAATGTCCCTCTCTAGATGTGCAAAGCTGGTAGAGACATCCCCAAAAAGACTTGTAGAGAAAGGGGGTTCTACAAAGTATTGACTCGGGGGGCGCCATACAAATGCCCCCCCCCACACTTTTCACATATTTATTTGTATCATTTATCATTTTCCTTCCACTTCACAATTATGTGCCACTTTGTGTTGGTCTATCACATAAAATCCCAATAAAACACATTTACGTTTTTGGGTGTAACATGACAAAATGTAAGGAATTTCAAGGGGTATGAATACTTTTTCAAGGCACTGTATGTATAATAATCACTAATTGCTAGATTCAATCAGACTATTGATACAATTACTTTATTGAACAATCAGTTCAATAGCTTTGACCGGCATTACACTGCAGAATCCCTTCCACAGCCGGTGACTCGTTTTCTTTTCTTCGAACCACAAATCGTTTCTTCATTTCTTTCATGGAAATCTCTCTTAGGCTTTGAGGTTTTTTTTTATTATTATTATTGAATTTCCTAGTAAGATTTTTTTTTTTAACCTGTTTTTGTTTTCTGCTTGTAGCTCGAGGGCACGCTAGGCGGCCATTTGATATTCAAACAGTGTTTAAGGGAGTCCTTCTGTAAACACAACGCCGACGTTCGGTATAGACGAGATCCACACCTGGGCTGGAGCCTCTACATATTTCTCTGGATTTGTTATAATCTCCCTCAATGTATCACAATGTATCTGAGTTGAATGTAAATGAAAACAGTGCCAGCTCTTCCCACATCATTACCAGGACGTATACCGAGGAACCTACTAGGAGGAATAAATCAATTTCCCTGTGTGTTCTTATGAGGATCTCGTACCAAGGAGCCGGATTCGGCTTATAACGAAGAGTGAGAATGTCTGACGCGCTTCAAGGCGGCATCAATAATACATTGACTATGTATCCGCACCTCTCTTATTAATATTCTCTGTGTTCCGTGCACTGCCAGCGCGCTGTGAAGCCAACGGCACCAGAAGGGGTCGGCTTCCTATGTGCACAGTGTGCCATGTTGGGTTCATTCTTAAAAGGTGATTTCTTTTTGAGAGAAAAACAACAACAATACTATACCGTCTTCAATGGAATAATGCAAAATGACAAATGCAAGAACAAAGGAACATGGGGGGGTACATTTGACCCTTCGAGTTCCAGTTATTAAATTTTCATAAAAAAGAAAATAATACCCCCGCACTATGATAACATAAATGAAAAACAAAAAGGGAGCTGCTATAAAGTGTAGAAAGGTGGGACTTTATAAGTGCTGAAACACCTCCTCTCAGAATAATTACCGATACATATACTGGAATTATTTGCAAATTGTTTTGGTCCGAATTCGTTTTTTTTTAACAAATTTGGACAAATTCGTTAATTCGGAAATGTCCGAATAAACGAAAACCCGTTAAACAGATTTTTCCGATTATTCGTAAATTCGAATAAATTTGAATATTCGAAAGTTCGTAAATTTGAACGTTCGTAAATTTAAAGATTCGTAAATTCGTAAATTCGTAATTTTAAAAGTTGGTAAATTCGTAAATTTGAAAATTCCTAAATTCGAAAATTTGTAAATTTGAAAGTTTGTAAATTTGAAAATTCATAAATTTAAAATTTTGTAAATTTGTAAATTTGAAAATTAGTAAATTTGAAAATTCTTAAATTTGTAAATTTGAAAGTTTGTAAATTCGTAAATTCGAAAATTCATAAATTCATAAATTCGTAAGTTTGAAAGTTTGTAAATTTGTAAATTTGTAAATTCGAAAATTCGTAAATTCGAAAATTCAGAAATTTAAAAATTCATAAATTCAAAAATTCAGAAAGTCATAAATTTGTAAATTTGAAAGTTCGTAAATTCAGAAATTTAAAAATTCATATATTCGAAAATTCGGAAATTTGGAGATCCGAAAACCCAAAAATTTGAACATCTAAAATAATAGCTAACTAATAATAACTTAACTATGAATAACTATTAAATTATAGGTATTGGAATTTCCTTTCAAATTTGGCTGTTTGTGAACGTAACGAATACAAATTTATCCGAAGTTACAAATTATCCGAAATAACAAATGAAGCATCTAACCGAATGTAACGTAACAAATGAATAATAATAAATAACAAAAATAATAATAAAAACTTTTTTATTATTATTTATTATTAATTTGTTCTGTTCCTTTTGTTTAGATGCAGCATTCGTTATTTCGGAATAATTGGTAACTTCGGATAAATTCATATTAATTACGTTCGCTAACAGCCAAATTTGAAAGGAAATTCCAATACCTATAATTTAATAGTTAGTTATTATTAGGGATGGGCGAACAGTTCGGCCTGAGCATAAGTTCGGGCCGAACTTTGGTTGTTCGGACGTTCGGCTAACAATGAACATTATGCGGTGGTCGCGGCAAATTTGAAAGCCGCGGAACCCGGTTAAAGTCAATGGGACACTAACATGAAAAACAAACAATGCTCATTTTAAAGGCAGGTGACCTGGTAGTTCTTTATATATAAAATTTCCTTTCAATTTCCTTTCAAATTTGGCTGTTAGCGAACGTAAGGAATGCGAATTTATCCGAAGTTACCAATTATCCGAAATAACGAATGCTGCATCTAAACAAATGGAATGGAATGAATTAATATTAAATAATAATTTATAAAAAGCTTTTATTATTATTATTGTTATTTATTATTATTACTTTGTTATGTTCCATTTGTTTAGATACGGAATTTGTCATTTTGGATAATTCCTAACTTTGGATAAATTAGTATTCGTTACATTCACTGACAGCTGAATTTGAAAGGAAATTCCAATACCTATAATTTTTATAATTAGTTATCTTTTCATATTTTCGAATTTTCAGGTTTTCTTATTTTCATATTTTTTCTAATTTTCTAGTTTGCAAGTGTTCGTATTTACAAGTTTACAAATTTCCGAATTTTCTAATTTACGAATTTATGAATTTACTCATTTTGGAATATTAGAATTTAGGAATATTCGGAAAAATTTGTTAAACGGCTTTTCGTTAATTCGGATGTGTCTGAATTAACAAATTTGTTGAAATTCATTAAAAAAACTAATTCGGAACTAAATGAATAACACATGTCTATCTAACACTCCCCTCCCCCCAGACTGACAATGCTGCTGTCCAGAGGTGCCCCCTGTGCTCCTTCATCCAGAGTGGAGGGGGGGGGGCTCTCTAATACAAGAGGTGTGTTACCGACCAGATCACCAGGTGAAAACAGAAGGGAAAAAAGCCTAAAAAAAAAGGAAAACGTATGCAGCCGCCACATTTAATGATTGGCAGGCTACAATATATGGCATTTTTGGTTTTGGGTTTAATTCCGCATCAAGATCATTATTTAGATAGGATTATTATTATTACAAAAATAGCTTTTACATTGGTACTTCAGTTTTACATTGGTACTTCAGTCAATCAACTATTAAAACCACTTACCGCAAACCACCGTAGCTGTACGTCGGTACTTTGACGTAGAATGCCAGGGAAATGTCCAAATTGGGCCCAAAGTGTCAATATTTTATGTGGCCACCATTATTTTCCAGCACTGCCTTAACCCTCTTGGACATGGAGGTCACCAGAGCTTCACAGGTTGTCACTGGAGTCCTCTTCCCCTCCTCCATGACGACATCACAGAACTGGTGGATGTTAGAGACCTTGCGCTCCTCCACCTTCCGTTTGAGGATGTCCCACAGATGCTCAATAGGGTTTAGGTCTGGAGAAATGCTTGGCCAATCCATCACCTTTACCCTCAGCTTCTTTAGCAAGGCAGTGGTGGTCTTGGAGGTGTGTTTGGGGTGGTTATCATGTTGGAGTACTGCCCTGCGGCCCAGTCTCTGAAGGGAGGGGATCATGCTCTGCTTCAGTAGGTCACAGTACATGTTGGCATTCATGGTTCCCTCAATGATCTGTAGCCCCCCAGTGCCGGCAGCACTCATGCAGCCCCAGACCATGACACTCCCACCACCATGCTTGACTGTAGACAAGACACACTTGTCTTTGTACTCCTCACCTGGTTGCCGCCACACACGCTTGTCACTCCTGTCTAATCCAAACCCCATACTTCACGTTTACACAGATTGATATGACTCGTCTAGTTTCTCTATTTACAGTGGGGGCAACAATCTATATTCCCCACATCTCGGCCGCTCGAAGTGAATACTTGAAGTTTGCCCAATCCCTCCATATCTCCTCGAAGACTTCCATCTCCGTCCCTTCACTGTAGCTCAAGTATTCGAGGCGATACATTTCATTAATCTTGTTGAACCACTCCCGCATTGTAGGTCTCCTTTTATCTTGCCAGTATCTGGGAATAAGACTTTTGGCAGCGTTTAGGAGGTGTGGTAGCAACGACTTCAAATATATCTTCGTGGGGATTTTACTCCCATGATGTAGGCACACCCAGGGGTCATCGGGGATATCGATACTCATAATCTCACTGATGATTTGCTTAATCTCCCCCCAGTATTTTTTAATTTCTGGACACTGCCACCATATGTGCGCCATTGTCCCAATTTCTTTGCAACCTCTCCAACATAATTGTGACGTTTCCTTCTGGATTCTATGTGCTCTATCGGGGGTAATATACATCCTTGCGAGGATCTTGTAATTCATCTCAGAGAGCTTACAGCTAAATGAGGTGACATTCACCCTTTTCAGAATCAACCCCACCTCCTGTCCGCTAATCTTGATATCCAGCTCCTTCTCCCACTTCTCTATAAATCTCGGGCTCACCACACCTCCTAATTCATTGAGGACTCTATAGATCTTAGAGACACCCCCCCCCCCGCCCTTTTTTCTCCAAACATAATTTCTCCAAGGGGAGTAGGTTCTCCGTCGACCTAATTGGCTGCGGGAGTGAGTCAACAAAATGTTTCAGCTGCCTATACCGCCAAGAATCTATAATAAACCATTCATTTTTAGCTGTTAGTTCTTGAAATGTGCACATCTTGCCCTGTCTCATGACGTCTTTTAATTGGATATCATCCTTCAAAATCCACCTCCCAAACAGATCTTCTTTCCCCTGTGCAAAATAATCAGTGTCTTTAAGTGGAATTAACGGCGAGTTAAACTCCCAGTGCTCCTTTTTGTGCAAATTATCCCAAATATTAAGCGTATGTTTTGTGATATCCGTTATTTCGATGCTAAGTTTTCTATGCTGTGGTGGAATCCATACTATCCTACCAAAATCTATTTCACTCATTTTATTCTATATTTTCACCCATTGTTTTTACCCAGTCTAGTAAACTTGATAGGGCTATCGCCTCATAATATTTTCTAAAGTCAGGTGCCCCCCACCCCCCCTTCCTCTTATCTTTTGTTAATAGTCAAAAATGTAATCAGGATTTTCTCCCTCTCCAAATGAACCTTAAAAACATGGTATGTAATCTATTGAAATAGGTCTGAGGGATTAGAATTGGGAGCATTTGCATTTTATAAATGATTTTTGGCAGAATTGTCATCTTGAATAAGTTGATTCTTCCGCCCCATGAAAGTTGGGTACGTGAGATTCTGTTTAGTTCGGTCTTAATTTCGTTGAGGAGTGGCATAAAGTTCGCCTGGAATAATGACTCTTTAGATATTGTTATTTTAACTCCTAGGTAGTTAAGCTCTTTTAACTCCCATTTAAATGGGAAAGACATTTGATATGCCTTGTCCCCAACATTGCCTTTATTAATATCTAACGTTTCTGACTTGGTCGGGTTAACCTGGAAATTGGACAGTCTGCCATAGTCTTTTAGGATCGCTAACAGGTTCGGGAGAGAAGTCCTCGGGCGAGTGATATAAAACAATACGTCATCCGCAAAGGCAACTAATTTATACTCTTTTTCACCTATTTTTGCCCCACTGATATCCGGACTGAGCCTTATCTTCACTAGGAGGGGCTCCAATGCTATCACAAACAACAATGGGGAAAGTGGGCACCCCTGTCTTGTGCCGTTATACATTTTGAATGGTTCAGAGAGAATTCCATTCGTCTTCACTCGCGCTGTGGGGTGTGTATATAAGGCTTTTCATCCAGCTAAGCATTCTATCACCCAGTCCAATCTCCTCCAGAGTGTCCCATATGAAGCCCCAGTCTATCCTGTCAAAAGCTTTTTCAGCATCGATTGACAGGAGAAGACCTGGGGCTCCACTATCTCGGATTCTCTGGACTACCAGTAGCGTTTTGATGCCATTATCCCTCCCCTGTCTACCTGGTACAAAGCCCACCTGGTCTGGGTGTATAATCTCATTGATTATCCGTTTCATCATATCAGCTAGAATTTTAGCGAATAATTTCATGTCGACATTTAAAAGTGATATGGGCCTGTAACCCGAGCATAACGTGCTATCTTTTCCTTCTTTCCATATTATAGCAATACTGGCTTCTAGTGCTTCTTTCCTCATGCCCCATTTCTCCCCTATCCCATTCATGTATGAGCACATTTTGGGGATCAATAGGTCCTGAAATTTATTATAATATAGGGCAGTCAGCCCATTGGGCCCAGGGCTTTTATCAGTTGGAATTTCTTGTAGGGCTTTCTTAATCTCATGTTCTGTTATTGGGGCCTCTAATATGATTTTATCGCTCTCCGTTACCTTGGGTAGCCTCGCCTCCTTTAGAAACTTTTTAATTTTCTCTCTTTTATTTCCTTTGGTCTCTTGTGAGTTGTGTATATTAATTGCGTATAGTTCTCCATAAAATTCTTGGAAAGTTTTCGCAATATCACATGTTCGATATCTAATTTCCCCAGACTTTGTCCTTATTTTCTCAATATAATTAGTATTTTTCTTATTTTTTAAGGCCCTCGCTAGTAATTTGCCCAGTTTATTGCTGTTTATATATTTATCTATTTTCACTAGGTTAAAGGCCTTACGCGTTTCCTGCTCCATTAAATCCCTCAACTCTTCCCTTCTCCTATATAGTCTTGGCAACACCTCCCCGTCTCCCGATGTCTTGTGTTGTTGTTCCAACTCGTGGATTACATTTAACAAGGTGCTCCTTTTCGTTTACCCTTCTCTTTTTTTTTTCTGATCCTACCATCAATAGTATACCCCTGATGTAAGCTTTGTGAGCCTCCCAGACTGTGGCCTCAGTTATCTCCCTGGGCACATTTGTTTTAAAGTACAGGTTTAGTTCATCTTTGATCCTCCCTTCAGTATCTTTGTCTTGGAGAAGATCCTCATTCAATCTCCAGCCTGTACCCTGTGTTTGGGGTGCCCCTATTTTCATTTGGAGACTCACCGGAGCATGGTCTGAGAAAGTTATGTTACCAATACCTGCGTCAGTGACCGCCTCCAATAGCCAGTGTTCAACAAGAAAAAAATTGATTCGCGAATACGTCCCATGCACAGGGGAATAGAAAGTTAAATTAACTTTAATTAATTTTAATGAAAAAAAAAGCACAAAATATAACCCAATTTTTTGGTATAATATAAAAGATGATGTTACGCCGATTAAATATACATCAAACATGTCACTCATGGAATGGCTCCAAACTACGGTACTTAAAAATCTCCATAGGTGACCCTTTAAACATTTTTACAGGTTACCAGTTTAGAGTTACAGAGGAGGTCTAGTGCTAGAATTATTCCTCTCTCTATAATGATCGCATCAATACCTCACATGTGTGGTTTGACTGCTGCGTACATATACGGACACGATCTACGTATGCGTTTGCCTCTGCGTGCTTTATGTTTTTTTTTATCATTTATTTTATTTTTTTTTTACTCTTCCCATTTACATTTCTTTTGATCACTTTTATTCCTATTACAAGGAATGTAAACATCCCTAGTATTAGAAATAAGGATGATAGGTCCTCTTTATGTCGAGATCTGAGGTTTATGACGTCATGACGTCGCTTCTGGCCTCCCAGCGTCATAGAGCTGGCCAGGGACCATCTGTTTCCCAGGCCAGCTCTATAGTAAACTGGAGGTGCTGCCAGATCGGATCTCCGGCTTCCCTGAGCACGGGGGGAGACCGGAGAGGTACCGGAGGCTGGCAGGAGGGAGGGCGTCCCCTCCTGCTGCCCGTAAAAGCAATCCAGTAGCTAAAGCCGCTAGGATGGCTTTTACAACACAGGTAATTACTGGCTAAAAAAAAATACATATACATATATATATATATATATATATATATATATATATATATATATATATATATATATATCTGAATGGTGCCTGTATCTGAACCCATCATCCAGATATCTCCACTCCAAGTCCAGGACCTCACATGACATCCACGCAGATAGATGAGAGGTCAGCTCCAGCGTCATTCGGCCATAGGCCAGGCAGCAATGGGTTAATGATTCGTACTGGGTGGAAAGAACTGGAAATAAAACTAGAAAATAATTCTCTATTTAGTGGAGAAGCTCGGAGTGAGATCTATTACACCAATGAAGACATGGCTTTGGGCTTCTCAGAGAGATAGACTTTAACCATATGAGCCGGCAGTTTCTGACTGTCTCTTATGATCTCACTCCCCCCTCTGCCGGAGGTCCCCGTCACTAAGACGAATGACGGCACAGCATTGAGTAGCTTGAGAAATAACTAAGACCTCAGTCACACTTCACGTAGCAGGAACTCACGATTCCACGTGCTGCGCATAGGGCTGCCCTATGTGTGTTTGTGACCCAAAAGAAGCTCCTGCTCCTTTTTTGGGTGGCAAGCTTCATGCGACTTTTAAAGAACTCTCATGGCAAAAATCTTTGGGGTGCCATTTAGAGTGAATGACACCCAAATTGCATGTTTTGCAGTGATTGCCACATGATTTGGAATCATGGGCAGAATTGCCAAGTGTGAATTGGGCCTAAGCTCTATAACTAAGCTAAGTCTGGGAGAGGGGAGTGTTACCTGTGGTAAATGGTTTTCATGCAAGCAGGAGACATCCCCTCCCGTTGCTTGTAATAGCAATCAAGCGGCTAGTTAGTAGATGTTGAGGGCCTGGTATGGTTCTAGAGGGAGGCACACACTCTCCCTCCCACTTTCCTGACATGCTAGGCTGCGTGCTAGGATGAGGGTCTGGTGTGGATTTTTGAGGGGAACTCACACTTTTTTTTTTCTCTGAATTTTTGTATTGGGTTCCCCTCAAAATTCATACCAGACTCAAAAGAGGGGATTTACTAAAACTGGAGCATTCCAAATCTGCTGCATCTGTGCAGAGTAACCAATCAGCTTCTAACTTCAGCGTGTTCAGTTAAGACAATTAAATCTGGAAGCTGATTGGTTTCTATGCTGAGCACCAGATTTTGCACTCTCCAGTTTTAGTAAATCAACCCCATAGGGTCTGGTATTAGATTTAGAAGGGGATCTCACACTGTAATGTATTATTTTTTTGCATTTGAACAGCACTGGTGTATTTTGGTTTTGTGCTGCCCCAGGAAAGACTAAAATAGCCCCCCATCTAAATTTATCCCACCCCTTCCTGTTTAAGATCCACCCCTTCATCTGTAAACCCCACCCCTTCCTCTTTAGGCTCCACCTCTTCCTATTAGCACTCTACCACTTCAGTGGTGGGGTGAGAGAGAGTGAGGGGGTGAATGAGACAGAGGGGGTGAAAGAGAGAGAGAGAGGGTGAGAGAGAGGGGGTGAGAGAGAGCGAAAGAGAGGGAGTGAGAAAGAGAGGGGGTGAGAGAGGGGGGTATGAAAGAGAGAGGGGGTGAGAAAGAGAAAAGGGAAGAGGTGGGGGAGGTCGGAGAAAGAGAGAGAGGGTGGAAGAGGTGGGGGAGAGAAAGGGAGGTGAGAGAGAGTGGGGGAAGAGATGGGGAAGAGAGAGAGAGGGGGGGAGAGGTGAGGGGAGAGAGAGAGGGAGATGAGTGAAAGAGGGGGAAGAGGTGGGGGAGAGAGAAAGGGAGGTGAGAAAGAGTGGAGGGAAGATATGGGGGGGAGAGAGAGAGAGGGGGGAAGAGAGAGAAGGAGATGAGAGAAAGAGGGGTAAGAGGTGGGGGAGAGAGAAAGATAGGTGAGAGAGAGTGGGGGGAAGAGATGGGAGGATGGAGATAGCAGGGGAAGTGAGAGAGAGTGGGGGGAGAGATGAGAGAGAGAGAGGTAGATGAGAGAGAGGGGAAGAGGTGGTGGGGAGAGAGAGAGAGAGAGAGAGGGAGGTGAGAGAGAGAGAGGGAAGAGGTGGAGAGAGAGGGGGTGAGAGAGAGAGGGGGTTAAGAGAGAGAGAAGGGGGTGAAAAAGAGAGGTAGGTGAAAGAAAGAGGGAGGGGAAAAGAGGTGGGAGTGAGAGGGTGGGTGAGAGAGAAAGAGAAGGGGGAAGAGGTGGGGGAGAGAGAGAGTTGGGGTTGAGAGAGAGAGGGGGTGTAAGAAAGAGGGGGGCTCCCCTACCCCCATACTACACCAAGAGGTTCTCCCATCCCCCACCCATCAAAAAACACTACACTGGACTTTCACCTTCCCGCTGGCTCCTTTTTACCAGCTGTGTGTAGTGAGGCTGCCGAGCTACGATCACACCCTAGATTCTGACCTGCTCTGCCAAGTGAGCTACTTTTGGGATTGGAGGTCACGGCCACCACCACCTCCTGATTCTGCTTTGCTCCCCTGTGACTAAACGATCAGTCTGCAGATGCTCCTGGTGTCACCCCTTTGGCGGGAGTCACCTGGGTGCAGTCCCCACCCTCTGCACCCCCGTATTGACTCCACTGCTCGTAGTGTCCTTTCTGCCTGGGGGCAGCGCCGCCCCCCCGGAAAATGCCACTCAAGGCAAACGTCTTGTTTGGCTTGTGGCAGATACAGAATATAGGGTTCTGATAATGTTGAGTTATATAGTTATATATATATTTATAGATAGCCATAGTGGGCAGAACCAGCATGGCCACAGTAAGAAACTTTTATTCTTACCTCTTCTGTCTACCACGGCAAGTACCAGTCGGTTTCCGAAGTCTATTTGCTGACGTCTGATGTGTTTTTCTTTTTTCTTTTGATGAGATGGTGAGATAAAATGAATGCAAACCAGAGTAATGTTAATGCTACACAGTTTGACCCAAATAGCTCCTCTACTTTACTTGGTGCAGAAATAATAGAGTTGATAATAATCATTGTTGGTGGATTGTTGATGTTTTGTTTATATGCTTGGGGTGTCGATAGATTTATGAGACTTGTGAGAAGGTCTGCCCAGAGGACTGTAGTGGTATAATAGCCTGTGTGTGGCTACCTGACAGGCCTGCGTGGCCAAGTGTAATAGGTGCCATTTGATGTCTACTGTGTGTAAGGGCATTAAATGTGTGCAGTATTGGATTTTTAAAGGTATGCATAGTGATGAAACCTTGTCTAGTCATAAACCTGTTAAGATTTTTCTAACGCATATCACTGATGGACCTAGCAAAATTGAGTCATACCAGGCAATGCAAGTGTTATCTAAATGTTTAAGAAATGGAAAGATATGTGAGCGAAATCTGTCAGAGATGGTTGAAGCTTTACATTTGTAATGGGACAATGCAAGTCCTATACCAGGGGTCTCCAAACTTTCTAAACAGGGGGCCAGATTACTGTCCCTCGGACTTTGGGGGGGGCCGGACTGTGGCCATTGGAAGTAGAAAAGGTCCCAATGTCAGTGGGAATACACAATGTGCCATCTTTGGTGTCAGCGGGAAGAATTGTGCTCCATCATTGGTGTCATTGGGAGGAATTGTGCTCCATCGTTGATGTCATTGGGAGGAATTGTGCTCCATCGGTGGTGTCATTGGGTGAGATTGTGCTCCTTTGTTGGTGTTGGTGGGAGGAGTTGTGCCCCATCATTGATGTCAGTTGGAGGAATTGTGCCCCATCATTGGTGTCATTTTGCCCAGTTGTTGGTGTCCTTGGGAGGAATTGTGTCCCATCGTTTGTATAATTGGAAGGAAGTGTGCCCCTTCACTGGTCTCAGTGTAGGGGGGGGGGGGTATTATGCCTCATTGTTGGTATCAGTGGATGACATAGTGCCGCAAGGGCCTGATAAAAGCAAGCCAATGGCCACATCTGGCCCCCGAGCCGAAGTTTGGAGACCACTGTCCTAGACGAAGCAAGAAAGGTGAAAGATAAAGGGAAGAGGAAGAAAGCTAAGGAAGAAAGTGAGGCTGAGGACAGTGATTGTCCGATGTGGAAGAGATGAGACCATAGCTGAAAGAAAGAAAGGAATTGTTTTGAGTCTTTCTGACTGATGTATGAGGTGAGCGGGTAGAACGGCTGGTGAAGGTGGGCACATTATCTGCTGAAGACACGATTTGCACAGTGGTGAATGATAAATGAATTGAGAAGTCACAATAATACAATGCAGAAAAGGTTCAGCATATGAACTTTAATTGAACACATTATTATAGTGATTTATTTATTTATTTATTTGAATATAATTTGATATCACTGGATATTTCACATGATAGATTAATAGCGTTGCACTTATATTTTTCACTTCATTTTATATGTTGTACATTGAGGTGAATTCACTGGAAGTGTACAGCAGCTGTGAAGTACTAATTAGTATACTTTATAGTTTATTTATAGCGCATAACACTTTAGGTAGGTGGCGCTAATTGTCTTTTATGCACAAAATCCTTTCACTTGCCCATTTTTTTCCCGCTTTCAACACACCAACTTCAGGGATAACATGTTTATTTGCTGCCTAATATATCCCACCCATTTTTGATGCCATTGTCACAAGAGCATCAATCTAATGCACTTCACCTATCAGGGGTCAGAATATTATGGCTGATTGGTGTTGGGTCCTTTTTTTGTTGCCCCCCCCCCCCCCCATGCTTGGTTCCATCTACCAGCCTGTAATATGACATCCATAGAACCTTCCTGAACCCTTTACCAACTTCCCAACCTGTCACACAGCCTTCACCCCCCACTTAGAACAATAGACTCCGCGCTCCTGTTACTTCATTGTAAAGGCGCAGTTAGTATGTAAACCTCCTTCGCTCTGTTTTCATTATCTGGAAATTTCATCACAACATGGCGGCGGCGGCAGCGTTGATTTATTAGATTTTGCTGCCGGTGCACTGAAATCGCTCCAGGAATCTGCAAACCTCATACAGCTTTAGAAATTGTATTAGTCTGTCAGTTACTGCCTTTCCTTGTTTAGGATTAAAAAAAGTGAAATTCCGCGTGCCAGGCGGAGGACGGGACTTTGTAGATTTCATCAGTGCCGCTCGGAGACTGCCAGACTCGCCATACAGAGATGACAAAGATACCATCGCAATCTATAAATCATCAGAATTTTTTTTTTATTGAGTTTTATTAGCATCACTAACCCTTTCATGACCATAGGTCACCAGTGGCGGCTGGTGCTCAAAATTTTTTTTGGGGGGAGGGCGCAATTTAAAAAAAAAAAAAAGATCAATTGCAGCCACTGTGCACATCAAACGCTGCCACTGTGCCCATCAAACGCTGTCACTGTGCCCATCAAACGCTGTCACTGTGCCCATCAAACGCTGCCACTGTGCCCTCAAACGCTGCCACTGTGCCCATCAAACGCTGCCACTGTGCCCATCCAACGCTACCACTGTGCCCTCAAATGCTGCCACTGTGCCATCAAATGCTGCTACTGTGCCCTCAAATGCTGCCACTGTGCCCTCAAATGCTGCCACTGTGCCCATCAAACGCTGCCACTCTGCCCATCAAATGCTGCCACTCTGCCCATCAAACGCTGCCACTGTGCCCTCAAACGCTGCCACTGTGCCCATCAAACGCTGCCACTGTGCCCATCAAACGCTGCCACTGTGCCCATCAAACACTGCCATTCTGCCCATCAAACACTGCCACTCTGCCCATCAAATGCTGCCACTGTGCCCAAACGCTGCCACTGTGCCCATCAAATGCAGCCACTGTGCCCATCAAACGCTGCCATTGTACCCTCACATGCTGCCACTGTGCCCATCAAACGCTACCTCTGTGCCCATCAAACGCTACCACTGTGTCCTCAAATGCTGCCACTGTGCCGGACGCCTAAATAGGGGGTTGCAGCGGTGGCCTTAGATGGATTCATGCAATGCAATGCTATTGGTGATAGAGGGGGGGTGGCAGGAGAGAGGGGGCGGTGCCCGTGTGCCCGTATATATGCACCGCCACTGTAGGTCACTGATATGTAGATGTCCAGACCAAATTTAGCAGCATTGGCATGCGTCAGTTAACCACTTCCTGACCATAATGCCTATATTCTGCCTCTAAGGCCCCATTCATACCTGAGCGTAGTGTTTTCAGGCAGAAAGTTGCGCGATTTTTACCACGTTTTTGGCCGCAAAATCGTAGCGATTTTGTACAGGTCAAAAGGTCACCAATGTAAAAAGCAGAAAAACGCTCAAATCTGCCTAAAAAAAAAAAGTTCCAGAACTCGCTTGAGCTTCAGGCGTTTTGGAGCTTCTGGCTTCAGGCATTTTGGAGTGGAGATATGAACCATCTCCATAGAGAATAATTGATTTTTTTTTCCCCCTCCAGGGTTTTGTAGCTTCAAGCTTCAAGCTACAAAACGCTCAGGTGTGAATGGGGCCTAACAGACCCCTAACGTCCCCATATAGAGGACCTGTCACCTGCCCAAAGCTATCACATAGAGGAGTTTGTTAGTCCCCTTGTGATAGCAATAAAGTAAAAAAAAAAAAAAAAAAAAAGGTCAAAAAATTGATTTTAATAAAACAAATAAAAATAATGAAAAAAAGGTAAGGACACCCTACGCGACACGTGCTGTGGACGTCCTTGGGCGGCAAGTGGTTAAATGTGGAAAACGTATGAGAGGAGACTAAAAAAAAAAAAAAAAAACCTCCACCGCTGTACAAGCCGTTCCAATAAGGTTTAATTTGAAGAGCGGTAAACAATGGTGACGCCAGAATGGAAAAGTGGCAATCAAACTACTTGGCGTTTTACAAATAGGCCTCAGCATCTTTGCAGCGCTTCCAAAGAAATTGATCACCTTTCGCCGTTTTGTTTGGAGGCCACAATTGACCTTTCCATGTTTCGCAGCAGATTATTACAGTAAAACCCGAGGCGGATATTTGATCACGAAGACCTGACTGGAATGGCGCGCGGAGTGAATAAACCGTGATTGTTTGTCACAAAGTAGCGGAAGAAGCTCCGACTCCGCCGGCCTCCTTTTTGATATGTTAGTCTTTCAGACATTCTTACAATTAGAGGTAATGGAGGTGAATGCTATTGTTACTGCCTGTTCCCGCCTTTTGGGGATAAAGAGTCGGGAATTAATGCGCGGCACAGCGAGGAACGGGCACGGTCACTGAGCACCATGTAATTTGGGTTCTATCATGATAAAATGGAATAATCTCACTATCCCCCGGCTGTGATTGCGATTATTATTATTTTTTTAAATGACGGGACATTACCTTTCTTCGCGTAGTTTCCGAGTTACGGGCAGAATGGATTATCGAGGAATTGTGGAATGGAAAAAGTTAATGTTGCGGGACGCGCCGGTCTGACGCGTTCTGTGGCTAAACTTCGCTAATAATTCCCTGCGCTCATTTTTCAGGCTTTTGATAAATTCGGTGATCTAAGTCGAGCCTGAGATAGGCAAATGGATCCGACTTCGTCTTCACCCCAACGTGGAAGACGGCAGATTCAGACCTTTTGCTCGCGCTAGACTCACCAGAATAGTGACTCCAATTTGCACTAACGTTGTACCTTCGAGTCACGGGATTCATTTATTAAAGCCCATCTTCGAGCAAAAACTATTCTTTGAATGGTGCTCAGAAGGGAAAAGGGAGACATGATTGAGACGTTAACCCCTTCAATACCGGCAACTTTCACCCCCTTCCTGCCCAGGCCAATTTCCAGCTTTCAGCGCTGTCGCACTTTGAATGACAATTACGCGATCATGCAACACTGTACCCAAATTACATTTTTATCATTTTTTTTCACACAAGTAGAGCTTTCTTTTGGTGGTATTTAATCACCTCTGGGGGGGTTTTATGTTTTGCTAAATAAAAAAAATAAAGGTAAAAAATTTAGAAAAAAAATATGTTTTTCATAGTTTGTTAAAATTTTTGGAAATAAGTAATTTTTCTCCTTCACTTATGTGCACAGGCACTGATAGGGCTGCACTGATGATTTTGGAGGAAAGATCCGGGGATGGGGACATAACCTCCAAGGTGTAATAGCGGTGTAGTAGTGGTGTAGTAGAGGTGTAGTAGAGGTGTAGTAATGGGGTAGTAGTGGTGAAGTTGCAGTCTAGTAACAGTGTAGTAGTGCTGAAGTTGCAGTGTAGTAGTGGTGTAGTAACGGGTTAGCAGCGGTTTTGCAGCAGTATAGTCATGGTAAAGTATCAGTGTAGTAGTGGTGTAGTAGTGGTGAAGTTGCAGTGTAGTAGCCATGTAGTAGTGGTGTAGTAGTGATGAAGTTGCAGTGTAGTAGTGATGTAGTAACGGGTTAGCAGCAGTTTAGCAGCAGTGTAGTCATGGTAAAGTATCAGTGTAGTAGTGGTGTAATAGTGGTGTAATAACATGGTAGTAGAGATGTAGTAGTGGTGTAGTAGCGGAGTGTAGACAGAAAAAATGTGTTTCATTAAATTTTTGAAATTCACATTTCAGAAGATGGTTATATTCTCTCTTTTTTATTCTATTGTTTTTTTTTCTATTCTATTTTTTTATTCTATTTCAATTCAAATTTATTCTATTTGAAAGTTGAATTTCAAAAAATGGTTACATTCTTTCAATTCTATTCTATTCCTTGATATTCTATTCTTTTATTTTCTATTCTATTTTGTTTTGCTTTACTCTATTCTCTTCTATTATATTCTATTCTATTCCTTTATTTCACATCAAATTTGAAAACGATTGGAATTCGAATCGAGTTTGAAAATGTTTCTAATTTAATTTGAATTCGCTTCGAATTTGAGCTTCGTCCAAAATATTGTTTTGTTAATTTGGATTTGTTTAAATTCATTACTAACGTAACTTGGAAATTCAGATACATTCTAATTTACAAATAGCGAAAAATTTGTCTGAATTTTGATTCGGAATGAAACGAATAGCACATGTCTAGCGGAGTCTACTTCAGTGATTTCAGCCAGGAATGGTATATACAGAGTTTCATTAGTTCTAGCTGGAACCATGTATCCATTTATAAAGTTTCCATACCTGGAACAATGCATCTATATACAGTATCTGACAAAAGTAAGTACACCCCTCAGTGACATTTGTGTAAATCTTTTCTTCTATCTTTTCATGTGACAACACTGAAGAAATGACACTTTGCTACAATGTAAAGTAGTGAGTGTACAGCTTGTATAACAGTGTAAAATTTGCTGTGCCCTCAAATAACTCAACACAGCCATTATTGTGTAAACCGCTGGCAACAAAAGTCAGTACACCCCTAAGTGAAAATGTCCAAATTGGGCCCAATTAGCCATTCTCCCTCCCCCGGTGTCATGTGACTCCTTAGTGTTACAAGGTCTCAGGTGTGAATGGGGATCAGGTGTGTTAAATTTGGTGTTATCGCTCTCACTCTCTCATACTGGTCACTGGAAGTACAACATGGCACCTCATGGCAAAGAACTCTCTGCGGATCTGAAAAAAAGAATTGTTGCTCTACATAAAGATGGCCTAGGCTATAAGAAGATTGCCAAGACCCTGAAACTGATCTGCAGCACGGAGGCCAAGACCATACAGCGGTATAACAGGACAGGTTCCACTCAGAACAGGCCTCGCCATGGTCCACCAAAGAAGTTGAGGTCACGTGATCAGCGTCATATCCAGAGGTTGTCTTTGGGAAATAGACGTATGAGTGCTGCCAGCATTGCTGCAGAGGTTGTAGGGGTGGGGGGGTCAGCCTGTCAGTGCTCAGACCATACGCCGCACACTGCATCAAATTGGTCTGCATGGCTGTCATCCCAGAAGGAAGCCTCTTCTAAAGGTGATGCACAAGAAAGTCCACAAACAGTTGGCTGAAGACAAGCAGACTAAGGACATGGATTACTGGAACCATGTCCTGTGGTCTGATGAGACCAAGATAAACTTATTTGGTTCAGATGGTTCAGATGGTGACAAGCGTGTGTGGGGGCAACCAGGTGAGGAGGACAAAGACAAGTGTGTCTTGTCTACAGTCAAGCATGGTGGTGGGAGTGTCATGGTCTGGGGCTGCATGAGTGCTGCCGACACTGGGGAGCTACAAATCATTGAGGGAACCATGAATGCCAACATGTACTGTGATATACTGAAGCAGAGCATGATCCCCTCCCTTCAGAGACTGGGCCGTAGGGCAGTATTCCTACATGATAACGACCCCAAACACACCTCCAAGACCACACCACTGCATTCCTAAAGAAGCTGAGGGTAAAGGTGATGGACTAGCCAAGCATTTCTCCAGACCTAAACCCTATTGATCATCTGTGGGGCATCCTCAAACAGAAGGTGGAGGAGCGCAAGGTCTCTAACATCCACCAGCTCTGTGATGTCATCATGGGGGAGGGGAAGAGGACTCCAGTGACAACCTGTGAAGCTCTGGTGAACTCCATGCCCAAGAGGGTTAAGGCAGTGCTGGAAAATAATGGTGGCATGGGTGGCGGCAACCAGGTGAGGAGGACAAAGACAAGTGTGTCTTGCCTACAGTCAAGCATGGTGGTGGGAGTGTCATGGTCTGGGGCTACTTTACATTGTAGCAAAGTGTCATTTCTTCAGTGTTGTCACATGAAAATGTGAGGGGCGTACTCAGTTTTGTGAGATACTCTATAAAAGTATCCATACCTGGAATTCATCTTCAAAATGATATAGAAAATCACCATATCGGCCCTCCAATGTTACAGTCATTGTGGAGTAACATCAGTAGACATGATAAATCTCCGGGATTCTCCCCGCATGGAACATCTGTAAATAATTTTGCTTTGACTCACCGTAGAAGAGAAAGTGCCGATAATGTGATTTACACTTTGTTATGCGAGTTTTGATGAATGGGCGCCGTAGTGTTATCTGCCGGATTGTGGGTGGTGCGGCGTTATTGCGGTAACACCTGGCACCGGCAACTGCTCACTTACAGTATTGACTGGAAGGTGGAAACATCTCCAATAAAGATTTGAATGATTTACAGCAGCATCTGGCACGGTGCGGTGACTCCGTACCGACATCATACTCCACATTCACACCATAAATATTGATGTTGCCTCTTTAATTTGCCGCGGCGAGCCTTTTATCCCTTCGTGTCATTTTACAGTAATGAGGCCGAGAGTTATACTCAAAAAAAGGCCGCCGAAACAAAACTATCCGGCCAGAACAATCGTTAGGGAAATGATAATAAATCTTCTGAAGATGGCACAGATACGGGGGATATTTTTAAAGGTTATCAATACTTTTTTTGGATCATTCTGTAGTCTTAAAAAGGAACTCCGGCTCCTCAGTTCTACCCATTGAGAAAACAATTACGTTTTGGTCAAATAAAAAATTCCACCCAGGTTCTTGGGAACATTTAAAGTGTATCAAAAACAACAACACAAAAAAAAAGTCATGTATTGTGATGTGTTGGAGCTTAGCAATAGTGATGAGCCAAACGGTCCTGAGTTCAGTTCAGTGGGGTCTACCGAGCTTCAAAGATGTGTGAATGCCGAACCTGAACCCGGCTTGTGAAGAGGTGAGAGCTGTGAAGGGGGGGGGGGGTGAAGAGTGGGGGAGGGGTTGGGAAGAATGAGGGCGGGGCTGTGAAGAGGTTAGGGCTGTGAAGAGGGGGAAAGAAATGGACCCCAAAGAAGGGGTAACGACCCCAGGGATTTTGTGGGTGGGAGGGAGGCAAGTAGTTTACTACTTGCCTCGATCCCACCCACAAAATCCCTGGGGTCGTTACCCCTTCTTTGGGGTCCATTTCTTTCTTTAAACTTGTTTTTTTGGGATGTGGTGTGAGGTGAGCTTCACCTTGAAGTCTAATTGACTGCACATATATACATTGTGGGATGGTAAACCAATTCTTCATTGTGAAGAGGGGGAGGGGATTTGTGAAGAGAGGGGGAGGGGATTTGTGAAGAATGTGTAGGGAGGGTGGGTTGTGAAGAGGTGAGAGCTGTGAGGGGGGTGGTGAAGAGGTGAGAGCTGTGAAGAGGTGAGAGCTGTGAAGGTGGGAGGGGGCTTGTGAAGTGTGGGGGGGGGGTTGTGAAAGGTGGGGGGTTGTGAAGAGTGGGGGGGTTGTGAAGAGTGGGGGGGTTGTGAAGAGGTGAGAGCTGTGAAGGGGGGAGGGGGGTTGTGAAGTGTGGGGGGGGGGTTGAGAAGGGGGAAGGGTGGTTGTGAAGAGGTGAGAGTTGTGAACAGGGGGGTGAGAAGAGTGTGTAGGGGGGATTGTGAAGAGTGGGGGGGAGTTGTAAAGAGGTGAGAGCTGTGAAGGGGGAGGGGGGTTATGAAGAGGTGAGAGCTGTGAAGGGGGGTTGTGAAGTGTGGGGGGGTTGTGAAGAGTGGGGGTGTGAAGAGGTGAGAGCTGTGAAGGGGGGGAGGGGTTGGAAGGGGGTTGTGAAGTGTGGGGGGTGTGAAGAGTGGGAGGGGTTGAGAAGGGGGGAGGGTGGTTGTGAAGAGTGGGGGGAGTTGTGAAGAGGTGAGAGCTGTAAAGGGGGGAGGGGGGTTGTGAAGTGTGTGGGGGGGTGAAGAGTGGGGGGGTTGTGAAGAGTGGGAGGGGGTTGAGAAGGGGGAGGGTGGTTGTGAAGAGTGGGGAGTTGTGAAGAGGTGAGAGCTGTGAAGGGGGGTTGTGAAGAGAGTGAGAGCTGTGAAGGGGGGTTGTGAAGAGGTGAGAGCTGTGAAGGGGGAGGGGGTTGTGAAGTGTGGGGGGGAGTTGTGAAGTGTGGGGGGGTTGTAAAGAGTGGGGGGTTGTGAAGAGTGGGGGGTTGTGAAGAGATGAGAGCTGTGAAGGGGGGGGGGGTTATGAAGAGTAGGGGGGGTTTGTGAAGAGGTGAGAGCTGTGAAGGGGGAGGGGGGTTGTTGAAGTGTGGGGGGGTTGTAAAGAGTGGGGGGGTTGTGAAGAGATGAGAGCTGTGAAAGGGGGGGTTATGAAGAGTGGGGGGGTTTGTGAAGAGGTGAGAGCTGTGAAGGGGGGTTTATGAAGAGTGGGGGTGGTTGTGAAGAGGTGAAAGCTGTGAGGGGGGGTTTATGAAGAGTGGGGGGGTTGTGAAGAGGTGAGAGCTGTGAAGAGGGGGGTTATGAAGAGTGGGGGGGGGGGGGTTGTGAAGAGGTGAGAGCTGTGAAGGGGGGTTATGAAGAGTGGGGGTTTGTGAAGAGGTGAGAGCTGTGAAGGGGGCGGGGGGTTATGAAGAGTGGGGGGTTTGTGAAGAGCTGAGAGCTGTGAAGGGGGGTTATGAAGAGGGGGGGGGTTTGTGAAGAGGTGAGAGCTGTGAAGGGGGTTTGTGAAGAGGTGAGAGCTGTGAAGGGGGTTTGTGAAGAGGTGAGAGCTGTGAAGGGGGTTGTGAAGAGGTG